>CM023960.1:532310-755871 GCA_013407115.1 Glycine latifolia | reverse complement strand
TAATATAAGATTGCTTTGTGAAGGGAAGCAACAAGCATGAAAATTTTGAAAATTAATTAGGCCGTCATTGGTCAAGATAAAGAAATAATCTAATATAAGATTGCTTTGTGAAGGGAAGCAACAAGCATGAAAATTTTGAAAATTAATTAGGCCGTCATTGGTCAAGATAAAGAAATAATCGAACTAGCATATCTGCTCCCCTAGGATGCAAATTCTAAATCCAATACCCAAAGTCAATTTTCACGACTATGACATCACCTAATTGGCGCGTTCCATTTCATGGTTATAATCATCATCAATATATTCCTATTATACATTATTATGTTTAATACTGGCACTACGTATAAACGAATTTCCGAAGCTCAAAATTTAGCAAGTATTCAAAACAATAAAGCAGCTATGCAGGAAAATCTATGGTCTAGTTTGTTTGTTGTGATGTATAGGTCTGGCTCCACAAACAAACCAACGTATTACCAAATACCAAATGCCGAATCCCATGGATCACATGTGATCTTGTGTTAAACGATGAACAAGATGGTTACAACCTAACAAGTTAGGTACCAAACACACACATGATACGTTCCCATCCCACTCAAGTTATGCACCGATATTTTGTAAAAGGTGTATTGGTTTTAATTAGAACAGGTGAATTTGAAATATAAGGTTGATTAGGTGGTTAAGAAAGAAGAGAATGAAAAAAAAGTTACATATTTTATTATAAAAAAATTAATTATCTAACAATTATTAAATAATCCTTTAATAAATCTATAACAAATTAAAATACTAAAAACTAATTTTAAAAACAGCAATCAAACTATAACTATTCAACTTTAAAGCTGAACTTATTATGCCTTGTGGTGCCTGCTTCTACTCTGGCAAGTTTAACTAAAAAGTTACTACTATTATCTAAAAACTATATCACGAACGAAAACCAAATAGCAAATATGCCAGAATTAGAAAATGTTAGTGAAATCATTTTACTTTACGGTCGTATTCAAATTACAGTTTACAAAAAACAATTATTGGCCCAACAAAAAAAAAAAAACTCTTTTCCATATCTAATCGAATCATGATCTGGGGTTCAAAATCTTATTCAAATGCAACTAAATCATGATTTTGACGTTATTTTGTGGATGTAACATTCACAATCTCCAAACTAAGATTTGGAATGTGCAAATTACAGTCCGAACGTGCACAACTCAAGATCCTATGATCAGCACCCCTAGGATTTAGAAGCCTACACTTCGTGGACTATCAAAAATCCCAAAAGTTTATTCCATATCAATATTCCTTACTTCCTTCTCTCCGTCTTGTTCATCAAGTTGGTCCCTGATTGTGTTAGAATGACGTCAAAGTCACTAAGAGTCCACTCTGCTACTTCATCTTTGTCAGTAACAAATATCTCAGTACCAGAATCAATAGATGTCCATATTCTCTTGGCAGGAGGCGTGCCTGGGTCCTGCATCACATCACAAGATAAAATAAAGGGTCATGCTAAGGACACTTTTTAAGAAATTAAAAAAAAAGTTATAATAAGATGCAAAAAAAAAAATCATAAATATTATAATTTAAACATCCAAATGTTTCAAAAAGTAAAAATATTACAGTAGTAGTGGTTCAATTATTGACCTGATAAAAGTAGAGTCTACTTGATAGCCCTCCAACATCAAGCTCCCAAGTCCTTGCATCCCCCACCCAACCATCACCTTTTTTGGTGGGATAGCCATACTCACCCCAAATAGGGTGAGGAAGCAACTGAACTATCTCTTGAGCTTGAGGATTGCTGTAAGGATCACAAGTGCTCACTGGTTGCTCCAAGTGTTGGGCATTCTCAGGAGCACAATAGTAGTGATATGCTGAGTAGGGGAAATTGGCTGTGTTATTTCTGTATATTTTGTTGTTGTCTGGAGTGATGTGAAATGGTGGACAGTTAACCAAGCCGTTGGAGCTGCACCAAGCTGGGGTTTCAGGGTTTATGATCATCTCACTATATCTAGTGACATCAGTGAGTACATCTCCATCACAAGGAGCACCATTGTTCTTCCAGCAGCTTCCAATGTCTAAAAGGTAGAACTGGCTCTTGGCCCCTCCCCCCTTCTTGATATCCAAGCTCAACCTCACCTTGAAATTTGGTGACTCTGGAAGCTAAATCATTAACCAACCCAAATTGTTAATTATTTCAAATCAAACTAGATGCATTGTGGGAAATTGTACCATATGTATGGCTCACTAATTTAACTATTAAATATTCATTGAACAGAAATGTAAATTTTGGACTCACAGTTTTTAGCATTCCCCTAGTGTCATAATGGTAACCTCCAGAGAATCCTTTGGTTGCATCAGCTCTAAGGTACAACATCAACCAAGGGTACTTCTTTGAAGTCCTTAGTTTGTGTTTGAACACCCAACTCCCAACATTAACTTTCTTCTCCCAAACTACCTCATAGTAAGACACACCATCGTGTTCACCTCCACAACCAGAATCCAAATCATAAGTACCACTGAACCCCCCTTGCATTGTGCCATCTTTGAGCTGTGTCCATTGATGACACAAGATGGGTTGGTTCATGCACCCTTGTCCAAAACAAGGAAACCTTCCCGGGCTAAAAGGGGGTACCTTTTTCCCGTCCTGAGGACATAACCCAGACCTGGTGTCATAGTTACCATTTTTCAGCATTACCATCCAAAACTGCCAAGGCATTGGGGTGTCTGCAACTTCACATAAAGAACCCAAATACAATTCCTTTTCAATTGCATAAAGGTCTGTGTTGTTGATATTTTCTGGTTTTAGACCAGGAAATGAGTCCCCCACCCCGAGTCTGTTATCAGCTTCTGTGACCTTGTGAGTCAGAGAACCTGGCCATCACAACAACTCTCAACAAAAGAAAACACATTGGCAATTTTGAAAAGCTAAAAATATGTAGGAAATTATAGAATATGGAGTGGACATAACATATATAATATGTGACCCAACATTGAGGACCAAATATGTGATAAACTGGACTAATATAAATTTTAGAGGACCAAGTGATTTGGCTTACCTGAAAGATCAAAACAATCAGCAGCTCTTGGACTACCAATGTGAGGAGCTTCTTGACCAACTTCATTGCAGAAGTTCCAAGCTTCAAAGGCCACCCTCAGACCATCTCTCTGCATTCCTGGGTCCCCTACAGCTGAGACATGACTTTGCTCTGAGGACACAAGAGAGGCACTGAACACAAGCACATTCAGCAACAACACAAACAATGTTGTCTTCTCCATTGCCATTCCTGTGGGAGGTTCAGACTTCAGAGGCAGAGGAGCATGGTAGAGGGTCTAATCTAATGTTAGGAGCACTTTCCCCTTCTGGTTTCAGGTGGTGCTTTCTTCCCTTTAAAGTGCCATTGCCCTTTACCAAATTTATTGTATTTTGTTTTGTTAGTACTGAATGAATAGGTGACTTCACACTCATTAATGAGAAAGTTATAACCGCAGATGGGATCACTATCAATTATCAAATAGAGGAAGCTACCGTGAAGTTCAACATGTGGCACACTGGCGATGCATCATTTGTTACTGTCAGATATGCTTTTATCATAATAAACGGTTTTGATGTTTTATTGGCAACCTGGTGGGTGGATTTGGAATGTGTAGATTGAAAATTGCAATTTAGTCCTTATGTGTGCTGCTGGTACTCCTGTACAGCATAGATTATAGTAAAATGCACCATAACCAATTTTACTTCCCTTGTTTCTTAACTAAAGTATTCCTTTTGGCCACTTTTGTCTCTTCTAATTCGACAGTCACCCCAGTTGTCAAAATTGGAGTGAAGAACCTCTGTTTCTGTTTACATCAATTAGCCCGTTTTTGTTGTGTTTCAGAGTATCTAGAGCAACCTTACAATCAAAGAATGTGCCTAAATCATTTAATTGCCATGACAAAATAGTAATGTTAACCAGCATTTTTTTAAACAAATGTTAACCAACATTCTTAAGAAGAGTGAACCATGAAGCTAGAAAAAAGAGTATATAAGGTTGGTGTGCTTAATGACACAATCATAGTTATCAAACTTTTAACTTTATGATTCATTTATCTTTTATAAGTTGACTTGTGTGTAAATTTTCTTTTTAGTAGACTTTATATAAATTTGGTAGACTCTTAAGTTTATTATCGAAGTCAACAAGTTTAAAACATTAGACAAAAATACAAATCATTTTGGATTTTTTCTATGCATTTAGGATTCAACATACCTTCATTTGATATGTTGTTCTTGAATCAAAGAATTCTCATCTTTAATAATATCAAACTCTTGTTCTCCAATAACATCAAACCCTCAATGAGAATATTCTATTACTACTACCATTTTTGCAAATTATTATCTAATAGTGATGCATTATTAAACTTGATTATTTAAATATTATAGAATTTATGATTTATTATTTTGTTTTATTATGTTGTTGAAATGTTTAATTCATATATTATTTATAGGTATTTTGTTATTATTTTTATATAAAATAGATTCTTATGAATTTATAAGTCGAGTACACAAGTTAAATTTAAGAAGTTCTCACAAATCTACATAATCTAATAACCTTTAAAATAATGTCCAAATCACAAGCTCAGTTTCTCCAATAATGTCCAAATTACATAGACTCTCAAGTTTAAGATGTCTACTATGTCATGCTTACGTAGAAAGATATAATACGAGATGCAATCACTTTTTAAGTGCATGTTTGGATATTATAAAGAATCGATTCTAGCAGAAAAAATCATAGTAAATAATTGAAAAATTAGAAGCATCAAAGAGAAACTTTACTACAACCGTGAAAAAAATTGATTATGGACCACCTCTGCATATCCAAACATACGTTGAGTAGAACTCTAAAAAAGATTGCTAAAGGTGTTATATTGAACCATTTTATGCACATGACAAGGTGTTGTACGTTGTTGCCTCTTTCAAGCAAGTAATAACAATAGTTGACTCTTTGCAGTACTTGAGATATGCTGAACTTGAAGGGCATCCGTTCGAGCAAAATTTGTTATCGATATCCTGCTATAAAAGTATAAACTTATTAGAAAGTTACTGCATCATTCGGCATCCTGTTCAAGGGGTGTAAAGAATGAAATAAGCTGGCTTGCTAGTAATTCCTTTATTGTAAAACCTAGACGGATGTTGAGCTAACAAATACTACTGTATTAAAAATTAGATATTAACAAATTAGAAAAGGACTTAATTGAATAAGATGAAGTATGACCCTAAAATTAGTTGTAGATGATTTTTTTCTTTCTTAAACTTGGGTCACTTTTATTTTTTTTTATAGTTTTTCAATTTCAAAAAATATTAGTTTTAGTTCCTCTTAACTGATTTTTTGTGGTTTGATAGCATAATTAATGACAACTTTGAATCACACAAGAAACTATAAAAAATTATTTTTTGAAATTGAGAGACTAAAATAATAAATTTAAATTTGGTGGACAACAAAAAACAAAAATAACTCAATTTGGAGGTTCAAACATATATTTAAATCTTTTTTTTACATAAAAAATTAAGTAAGTTGGATTGTTAGAACTCATTAGGGTTAGAACAAGTTTCATGACTCAAAACAACGTTAAATTGATCCTTGAAATTAACAAAATGTCAAAATAGTTTCTAAAATTGTAAATCATCAATCATTTTAATTAGTGTCTTTGCTAGCTGGTATTATCTAACGTTAGAAATATTGAGTTAGCATATTAAGTGTAAATGTAAAGCTAACTATGCACGTATGTGATTGCTATGTCACACGAATAAAAATGACCAAAACATTACTGGAATAATAATAATAATAATAATTTGTATGATTAAATTATGTGAAAAAACATGTGATATCGTTGATGTCTTTACGAATGTAACATAGGAGAAAAGGATTCACAAAATAACCAAATTGGTTGAGAAGCACCGTGAATGATCATGATTTTTCATTCAGCCATTATCCAGATTGCACCTCCTCTGTGTTGGTGATTAGATTAAGGAAAGAGCATTTTCGTTCATTTGGCGCGAGTCACATGCGTACTTAGCTAGCTGCCATGCACTTAACGTTTGAACTCAATTTTTTTGACGGTGATAGTGACAACAATAAATGCAAGTACTAAATTGATTGATGATGAAATTTATAATTTTAGGAAATAATTTGGCCTGTTGTTAATTTTAGAGATTAAGTTAGTAATTTATTCAAAAAAATATTTTAAATATTTTTTTAATTTTAAATTAGTGTTTAACATTGTTAAGTTAATAATTAATTAAAACAGAAAACCTTAGTAGGGTTCAATGGATCTAAAAATAATGAAGCATATTACAATACAATTTAAGATGTATAAAATAAACAATAAAGACTCAAATTTATCTAGTTAAATTATCATAGTTTATATGTTCAACTGTTCAAAACGAAGAAGCCTAAAACTGACTAGTAAATAGCAGGACTCATTCCCAAATATGTGACTTTTTTATTTCCTGTTAAAATATTTATGTCAATCTAACATGAAAGTTTTGCAAAGTTCTTAGCAAGATTGTTAATTGGATATATCGAAAGAACACATAAAGACAAAATAAAAACGATACAAGTCACAAGGCATGCATGAGGTATAATCTACGCTATTTTTTGTGTGAAATATAATCTACGCTATCAACGCGCTAGCTTACAAAGAGACAATAAATAAGCAAAATTGCTCGATTCAATATGAAAAATGGTACGTACATGGGTGAGAAGCAAATGTAACCAGTGTAGCCGGTTACATAAAAAACGACAATTGCTGATAAAGATACTTATATGGGAGAAGGGGCTAGTGTGAAAATAGTTAAAAGGACTTGTGTGAAAATATTTAAGGGTATTATTTTGTTAAGAAAACTGTGCGTTTTGATAGGTAATGTTCTGTGTGTATGCACAAAGGTAATGCAAGTGTCCCTCATCCCCACTACCAGATTCTAAATTCTCTATATGTGTGGTTTTGATTTGTTGCTTTTCCATTGTTGGGTATAGCTATCGATTGTTATTGGTTTCAGACAGACTCATGACAGTAATTTTTTAAGGTTGCTAAGTGTATGTTGGGAACAATCACATAATATAGGGTTTGTTTGTTTTTAGTTACCTGTTTGGTTTATCTGTTTTCTATTTCTCATTTTTTACTAAAACAGAAAATAGTGTTAAAATATGTTTGGTTGAAAATTTTAAAATATTTTCTTTAAAAATATTTTTAAAAGACAGTCCAACTCTAAAAACACAAAAACGTTGTTTTCTCCGTTTTAACAGAAATAAAACTCACTAGTATGAAAACATGGTGAAACATATGTAAATATTTTGATATTCTCTCCTTTCTTTTCATTCCACGAGTAATCTTTTGTCACACTTTCTTCTTGTTTCAGTTTCAAGTGTATACTTTCTTTTAATTTTTGTTTTTCCACAATCTGCAAATTGGATATATCTTTGTGGTCTCCGATGATACTCAAATCAACAAAAAAAATGGTCTTGTTATGCACTGATACAAACAATTATATTGCGATTTGCATTTTATTTTTATTCAAATGTATTTTAATATATAATTCAGTAATATATATATATATATGTATATATATATATATATATATTTAGTTCCTAATCAAAATTTTAATTTGTCTTAATTAATCGTTAAACTTTTGTTCTATTAATAATCTTCTAGTCTATGTCATCAAATATTACCCTTAAATAACAGGGTGACATTAAATTTTTTAATTATTTAATAATATTTTGGGGAGATTCAGTTTCTAGTTAAAAACTGCCAAAATGCTTCACGATGGTGTTTAATAAGTAAAACAAAAATGGCAATTCAAGATAATAAAAAAAAAAAAAAATCTGTACCACACATAGCTAGTAATTGGATATGGGGCAATGCACGCTTCACTTTTTGTGCACAGCCAAGAACTAACTTTACTTTATCCGGAATTTTTACTTTTTCATTACTTTCCAAAAAATAAATCTTGTGATTTTTTAATATTCTGAATTGGGAGGGAATTACTCATTTCCACGAGTTTAGGGTACATTTGTATTGGACACTTTAGTCTAATAATGGGAGTTAGGTAACTTGGGTTGACTTATCTAATTCGTTTATTTAATTTTGAGAGAACTCGTTTCTTTAACTTTTCATATATTGAATGAGTTAAATTAATTAAACATGCGAGTTCAACGTAAAAAAAGAAATTACATAATCAATTAAGTGATGATATATTAAACATGCAAGTTCAACGTAAAAAAAGAAATTAGTGATGATATGTCATAAAATGAACTATATTACAATTATAAAATTAATTATTTAAAAAAACATTATTAGACAACTTCACTAAAATTGGTCTATCATTCCATAAAAAAGTAATCTATCATATTTTTTGATAAAAATTAATCATAAAAAATTATGAATTATTGCAATGGCACACTACATTATATAGTAACTAAAATAAAGGTAAAAAAAGGTTATGTTTATAAGTTGAAATCATTAGTTTATAACAAATTATTGTAAAACCATTAGTTTATAACAAATTATTGTAATAATCTATGTTATGGATGTTGAATTTGCAATTTATAATATTTTTATATTATTGTGATTTAAATGTATTTTCCAAATATTTTTTATAACTATTTGTTAGTAAAAATGTATATAAATATTACATTCACATATTTCTTATATCATTTAAATTTTTTGTGTGTACATAATTTATTTATTTCTTACCTGAAATATCTTTTAGGGACATATTATTTTAATTTATATAAATGTCTATTTTAAAAAATATTATCCTTATGAATATATTTACTTTGGTTTATAACTTAGATATATACATAAGTTTAATAATAAATATTAACAATAAAAAATATATTAAAATTTTTAATTATTAGTTTTTTATTTTAAAAAATTACGTTTCGATCATACTGAAAAAAATCAGCATTAATTAAAAAAAACTGTAGATATAATAAATATGATAATGAAAACAATGAAAAGATAATGATTATATAGTAATATTATTAATTTTGTTTTATTTTGGTTAATAACTATTTCTGAAATACTTTTTGGTTAATAACTTATTACTAATTAGGAGACTCGTAAATTTTTTATAAGTAATTTTTAGTGTTGATTGAAGATTTGAAGATTTAGTTTTTACGTTTTGGTTGTGATGTTTTGTAATAATAGATGTGCCATTTATATTGATTGTTTTAAATTAATTATGTGTGTTTGATATTAGTTTAGATTAGTTTATCATTTAGAAGAGTATTAAGTATGATTAAAGATTGCTAGCTTCTGAAGCAATATGAGTTCAATGTAAAATAATTGATTACAAGTTTATGTAATCAATTATTGTATATTAGAATAAGCACTTGTACTTGAACTAACTTCTATTGAAATTTGGCTAATAATATCATGATAATCGATTACAACATTTTTGTAATCGATTACAATACATTTTCAAGAGAAATAATATTTTGTGTTTTGAGATAATCAATTATCATTTATAATAAGGAACTCTCAAAAGTTGAAATAATCAATTACAAAAGTTTTTAAGAAGTTTTGTTTGGTCTTTACTAATTAAGATAATCGATTACCTATGTTGTAATTGATTACCACGATACTATAAATGTAGAACATATGATATTTGATTGAAATAATCGATTACAAGGTTTCTGTAATCAATTATAGTAATTTTATTATTTAAAATTTATATACCCTCACTTGTTTTTATCTCTTTATAGACTTTTTTTCGAAGCTTATCTTTTTTAATATTCAATTGAAGAGATTCTTGTATATTCCTTTCAAGAGATCAACATAGTAAGGATATTGGAGTCTTCGTCATGGGTTGATATTCATTAATAGAGCTTGAAGAAGTTTTGATTTGCACATTAAAGGTGTATTCAATCCAAATTTGATTTCTTTGTAGGAGTTTCTTGGTTAGGGTTACCAAGGGATTTAAATTAATAGGATTTCAACTATTGGTTCTTTATCTTGTGGTTTCAAGGGAAAGGTAATTTTAGGGAATTACTTATGTATAGTATTTGTACCATGATTCTCTAATCATGGAATATTCTAAGATATCTTAGAATAACTGAATGTAGGTTTTATTGAGAACTAAACCAATATAAATTATTGTCTTTAATTTTCCTTTTCTCCAACTTTTAGTTTTATAAATCTATCTTGATATTGAAAGTGATATGTGCAATTAAACTCTGCTTTTTAAGGTTTTTGAATCTATTTATTTTATATGTTGTTGATATTTTATTAATAAGTATTTTGAGAAAATCTTGATTCACAAAAAGGAGTTTACTAATTTTAATTGAATATCAAAGAGATGGAGTAAATTTTCATGGAATCTATCCAAATCCCCTATAGAGATTTCTGGTTCATCCAACATTTAGTTGGCTTAGTTTTTTCTTCTTCTTAGATTTACTTTCATATAAGTTTTTAATCCTTATTCATATACTCGACAATGGCCGTGACAATTATATTGATGTCGACAATGATGATTACGGTGATGATGACAACAACAGTCATATTAATGATGATGACGATAATGATAATTGCGACGATAATAATGATTGTGATAATAATCTTAACATAAATTAAAATTTTAAAATATTTTATTTTTTATTTAATAAATCTTATAAAAATTTTATAATTAAATAAAACTTTAATTTTAATTTAAAATATTTAAATCTTAATCTTTCATTTTAGTATAACTTATAAAAATAACATCCCGATACTCACATCTCACATTTCATGTTTTATTGTGAGTTACTTGAAAAAGAGACGCACATTATATTTACACTTTTAATAGAAAGCAACTTGCAAGATACATGTGCGACAAGACTACTACTAGTCTACTACTCTGGTAGTCTTCTACGATGTGAGCTTTCCACACACGCGTGCGTGTTACTAGTATATGTTAAATAAATTTGTAGTCTTTTAATTATTTTAAATTTTGATTATAATATTTTAAAATTTATTAGAGAGAGACAAAGAAATGAGGAATCTACCTCGACGTTACCTTTTCTATTTTTATTTTCTCCTTTAGCATAAAATAAACGAATCGCTGTTGGTCTTATCGATAAGATGTGCACTTATGAGTTGAAATTTATACTGGTTTATTTTTCTAAAATACACAAGAAGAAAAGTTTCAGAATGGTCGCTAATAAAAAAATGTGATCGCTTTGACCAAAATTTCAAATGGAAAGTTGGAAACACGAAAATGGATTTTAAAAATGTATTTCAATTGGAATCACCAAATCAAATGACCAGCTGTGATGGGATATGCTGGCATTAAAAATTTTCAATACTATAAAATAAAAGAAATTCTTAAATTTTACGGATGGTTATTGTTTCTCACTTTAATAAAAAGGTTTCAAGAGTTTATTTTTAATATACAGATTTTATATCATTAATCAATTAAAATATTTGGAAAATATTTTTTCAAAACAATAATTATAAAATTAAAAATATTTAATTATAAGATAAATTATAATTGAATAAATATTAGAAAGAGAGATAAGGGAATATAAAATTATAAGAAATGTTAATAACATGGTAAAATAATCTTTTGAATAATCATAATTTTGTTTGAATCTCACTTTTTAAAAAAATAAGAATTTCACTTTTTATTAAATGCATTTCAGTTACTAATTTCATAATTTTTTAATAAATCTTAACTAACAATTGAGAGTCTACAAAAAAAAATGTTTGAAAGTGAGTTCGGTAAACTCATTGAATGGAGTCTAATTTATTTGATTTAGTATGGGTATGTATTTTATTATTATTATTATTATTATTATTATTATTATTTCCCAAAACAGGTATAATTAGTTCTCTCCTTGCCCATCACGGAAGATGCTTGTCCTTTAAGCAATGACTACTTGTGTTGCGTCCATATAATGCGTGAAGTCTGAACATACTCTACAGAGCCACAAACTACTCAAGACGCTTCACCTTCCTCCCTCACTTAGGGAGATCCCACAAACTCCACTCCTTTTCCACCCTTTTCAAACTTCCCTAAACAAATAATCATAAATTCATACCTATATATTTATCTCTTTCCCTTTTCTTTCTAAAGGTAGGAACATAATAAATCTTTCCCTGCACAGGTTGTTCATTTCCATGTGTTGAAACGGCGTCCATTGTTGTTTTCTTGATTGTCCCATGTGTACACATAGTTGGTAGCATTTCAATCTGTCATCTGCTTGCGTGCTTGCGTGTTTTCTAACCATATCATATGGTGTGAAACTTTGACCTTAAGAAGTGCAGCATTTTTCTTTCTCTGCACTTTCACCGTCATCATAACCACATTCCCGATTTCCCGGTGATAAGAGAGTGATCACGATGAGCCATTCTTTCTGTTTTTTATTTTATTTTATATAAAAATAAAATAAGTGTGATTGTTGACAGAATCAAACAACTTTTCCAAAAAAAAAAAAAAACTTCTTGGCTGGATCCGTGAATTGAAGCGTCTGTTATTGTTTCTTCAATCTCCACCGAACCAGCACATTTCCAGAAGCAATATATTTGCTTAGAAAGTTTGTTCCAGTTATCAACACAAACACTCTTCTTTAATGGCGGTGATCGAATCTCACTTTGGGAGCATACCGTCACTTCACGTCTCCGTGTGTTTGCTTGAAGTTTCACATTTATGGTGAATTCATTAAATGCCAACTGGCTCCTGCAACTTGATTTTCTTTCAAACTAGTCTCACCGATTCTTCCTTTAGTACGAATTTAGTTTCATTCCAAAAAAGGGAAAAAATAAATAAAGCTAGGAAACCTGTGTTGTGTGTTGTTCAGCTTTGTTCCAACCTTTCACTGATACCATGATCTGCTTTTGTTACTTGCAAGTTATTTTGTTTGTGATGCTTTGAGGTGTTAATATTTTCCGAGTTATTTATTTATTTATTTTTAAAATTTTGAATAGTTGGAAGTAGAAGGCAGTGATCTGACATGGGTGTGGAGAATGGCGAAGAGAGAAAACATGATGACGCAAGCACGTCAGATAATCGTGCAGAAACCAGCACGAATGGGGAGAAGGAAGAAAAGAGCAAACAAAAGGAAAAGCCCGAGACAGTTCCATTTCACAAGCTGTTCGCTTTTGCAGACTCCACTGACATTCTTTTGATGGCTGTTGGGACCATTGGTGCCATTGGAAATGGTTTGGGTTTGCCTCTCATGACTTTGCTGTTCGGTCAAATGATTGATAGCTTCGGTAGTAACCAGCAAAACACTAACGTGGTTGAAGAAGTATCCAAGGTAAAGCCATAAACGTGTCTTGTTGGTTGGTTAATGAGATTTGAATTGATTTTGAAAGTATGTTTTTGAAGCCTTGTTAATTAGAAGTTATGATGATATTTAGTTGTGTGATTGATGAAACTGCAGGTTTCTCTTAAATTTGTGTACTTGGCAGTAGGATCTGGGATGGCAGCGTTTCTCCGTAAGTATTATATTTTATAATAAGATCATTGTGGTTTGTGTTAAACTATTTGAGTTTTCTAGATACTGAAGTTGAGAGAAATATTTCATTTTTCAGAGGTGACTAGTTGGATGGTCACTGGGGAGAGACAAGCTGCACGGATAAGGGGATTGTATTTGAAAACTATTCTGAGACAAGATGTTACTTTCTTTGATAAGGAAACAAACACGGGAGAGGTGATAGGGAGGATGTCTGGTGATACAGTTCTCATACAAGATGCCATGGGTGAGAAGGTATATATGATGTGCTGCAAGAGATAAATTTTGTAGGCTTGAATGTTAATTAGGAGCATAAAACCACTTGTAGATGCTGAATGTTTGTTATTTCGAACAGGTTGGGAAATTTCTGCAGCTAATAGCAACATTTATTGGGGGATTTGTGATAGCATTTATCAAAGGGTGGCTTCTTACTGTTGTCATGTTGTCCACCCTTCCGCTTCTTGCTTTGTCAGGTGCTACTATGGCCGTCATCATAGGCAGGATGGCTTCTCGAGGTCAAACAGCTTATGCAAAAGCTGCACATGTAGTTGAACAGACCATTGGATCAATAAGAACCGTATGTTATTTGTTGAAACCTTAAGTAGATATCTGTGGAATTCTATAATTTCTTGGATGAGAATATGCTTATTGCTTGTTGCTTGCGTCCTGACAGTGCTATAATAATCATATTTCTTTCCGTGTATATTTCCAGGTTGCATCCTTTACTGGGGAAAAGCAAGCAGTATCTAGTTATAGCAAATTTCTTGTAGATGCTTACAAATCAGGAGTTCATGAAGGTTCCACAGCTGGAGCTGGTCTAGGCACAGTTATGTTAGTTATTTTCTGTGGTTATGCTTTGGCTGTATGGTTTGGCGCAAAGATGATAATGGAAAAAGGATATAATGGGGGCACGGTGATTAATGTGATTATTGCTGTGCTAACTGCTTCAATGTAAGTAGCATTTTTTTAATGTATTTCCACTGCTAAGAAAGTTTGACAGTTCGTTGCTTTTTTTATATCCAACGCAACCGCATATAGAGAGAAATAGATCCATACTTCAACTTTTTTACATAATTTTTTCTCCATGTCTTAGGTCTCTTGGACAGGCATCCCCTAGCATGAGTGCTTTCGCTGCAGGTCAGGCTGCAGCTTACAAAATGTTTCAGACAATTGAAAGGAAGCCAGAGATAGATGCTTATAATCCAAATGGAAAAATATTAGAAGATATTCAAGGCGAAATAGAGTTGAGGGATGTTTATTTTAGTTATCCAGCAAGACCTGAGGAACTGATATTCAATGGATTCTCTCTTCATATACCAAGTGGTACAACTGCGGCTTTAGTTGGACAAAGTGGAAGTGGAAAGTCTACAGTTATCAGCTTGGTAGAAAGATTCTATGATCCACAGGAAGGTGAAGTTCTTATCGATGGCATCAATCTGAAAGAATTTCAGCTTAGGTGGATTAGAGGAAAAATTGGCCTTGTCAGCCAGGAGCCGGTGTTGTTTGCATCTAGCATTAAGGATAACATTGCATATGGAAAGGAGGGAGCGACAGTTGAAGAGATAAGATCTGCATCTGAACTTGCAAATGCTGCTAAATTCATTGATAAGCTTCCACAGGTTCTATGCTCTAGCCAGAGTACTTCAATTTCAAGGCTATTTCTTGATTCGTTGGAACTTCTTAAGTAACCTTCAGCTTTTTACCTTTGCATGCAGGGATTGGACACAATGGTTGGTGAGCATGGAACTCAACTGTCTGGTGGGCAGAAGCAACGAATTGCAATTGCAAGAGCAATCCTGAAAAATCCGAGAATTCTACTTCTAGATGAAGCCACAAGTGCACTTGACGCAGAGTCTGAAAGGATAGTGCAAGAGGCTCTAGACAGGATCATGGTCAACAGAACTACTATTGTCGTGGCGCATCGCTTGAGCACCGTGAGGAATGCTGATATGATTGCTGTCATTCATAGAGGGAAGATGGTTGAGAAAGGTATTATACAAGTTCACTGAAAACGTGCCTTCTTTTCAATTTCCATTGATTAAATCTTTGAACATACATATAGATGATTAGCTCATTGATTCTGACAGAATTCATTCATAGAAAGTAGAATTCAAATCATCACAATTTTTTTTGCCTATACCTTACTATATAACTTTGTGTGTTTATTAATCAGGAACACACTTAGAATTACTAAAGGATCCTGATGGAGCATACTCTCAACTTATACGCCTACAAGAAGTAAACAAGGAGACAGAAGGAAATGCTGACCAACAAAACAAGAGTGAACTTTCTGTAGAATCCTTTAGACAATCTAGTCAAAAGAGATCACTTCAAAGATCTATTAGTAGGGGGTCATCCTTAGGGAATAGTAGCCGCCACTCGTTTTCAGTTTCCTTTGGTTTACCCACAGGAGTTAACGTTGCTGATCCTGAACATGAAAACTCGCAACCCAAAGAAGAAGCACCAGAGGTTCCACTCAGCCGCCTTGCTTCCCTCAACAAGCCAGAGATTCCAGTTCTTGTGATTGGATCTGTAGCTGCCATAGCAAATGGGGTTATATTTCCAATATTTGGCGTGCTGATTTCCAGTGTCATCAAGACATTTTATGAACCATTTGATGAGATGAAAAAGGACTCCAAGTTTTGGGCACTTATGTTTATGATCCTTGGTCTTGCATCATTTCTTATAATTCCTGCACGAGGATACTTTTTTGCGGTGGCAGGATGCAAGTTAATCCAACGTATCAGGCAAATGTGTTTTGAGAAGGTTGTCAACATGGAGGTTAGTTGGTTTGATGAGCCTGAAAACTCAAGTGGTGCCATTGGTGCAAGGCTCTCAGCAGATGCTGCTTCTGTTCGTGCCCTTGTTGGTGATGCACTGGGACTATTGGTTCAAAATTTCGCAACTGCACTGGCAGGTTTGATTATTGCGTTCATTGCATCTTGGCAGCTGGCATTAATTATTCTTGTCTTGATTCCTCTGATTGGAGTAAATGGATATGTTCAAATGAAATTCATGAAGGGATTCAGTGCAGATGCAAAGGTTTGTTTTCTTTTCCATTACTGTACAAAGTTATATACGTAACTAACTGCATTATTCAGCTTACGAGACAATATCTTAATATAGTAATGAATGTTTGCTGCTGCAGATGATGTACGAGGAAGCAAGCCAAGTTGCTAATGATGCAGTTGGAAGCATAAGAACAGTTGCTTCTTTCTGTGCTGAAGACAAGGTCATGGAACTATACAAGAAGAAATGTGAGGGCCCCATGAAAACAGGGATACGGCAAGGGTTGATCAGCGGATCAGGATTTGGGGTTTCATTTTTCTTACTGTTTTGTGTTTATGCAACCAGTTTCTATGCAGGAGCTAGACTTGTGGATGCTGGGAAGGCAACATTCTCAGATGTTTTCCGGGTACCAACTCTTTCATACTTGCAATATGCATTATAAACTTTTGAGACGGAAAAAATGTGTATAAAGAGTATTACATTTCAATTTTTCCTTCTTGAAAATGTAGTTGTTTTCATGTTTTGCAGGTTTTCTTTGCATTAACTATGGCAGCTATTGGAGTTTCCCAATCAAGCTCCTTTGCTCCTGACTCAAGCAAAGCCAAGTCAGCTACTGCTTCCATATTTGGAATTATCGATAAGAAGTCAAAGATAGATCCCGGTGATGAGTCTGGTAGCACACTGGACAGCGTTAAGGGAGAAATTGAGCTTCGTCATGTAAGCTTCAAGTATCCTTCTAGGCCTGATATACAGATTTTCCGAGACCTCAGCTTGACTATCCATTCTGGCAAGGTAAATTTTGAGTTTTATATTTTAACTCCATCTCATTTCAAAAGGTAGCTTAAATGCATGTGTGTAGCAACTAATGATCACCATCAAATTTTGTGTTCCAGACAGTGGCTATTGTTGGTGAAAGTGGAAGTGGAAAATCCACAGTGATTTCCTTGTTGCAAAGATTTTATGATCCTGATTCAGGCCAAATCACACTTGATGGGATAGAAATTCGTGAGTTGCAGCTCAAGTGGTTAAGGCAGCAGATGGGTCTTGTAAGCCAAGAGCCAGTTTTGTTCAATGAAACTATCCGTGCCAATATTGCCTATGGAAAAGGAGGCGATGCTACTGAAGCAGAAATCATAGCTGCAGCAGAAATGGCCAATGCACATAAATTCATTAGTGGCTTACAACAGGTAAATAAATAATCAAGAAAAAAGTACTGGCAAAGATTTGATTTCTTTACTTTCTTTATGTTATCGTGTCTTTGCAACATTACCAAGTTTATTGGGTGAGTTATTCTTATTGGCAAATGTGTTTGACTTTACCACTTATATTCTCTCCTATGATAGGGTTATGATACTATAGTGGGAGAGAGAGGAACCCAATTATCTGGCGGGCAGAAGCAACGGGTAGCAATTGCTCGTGCCATAATTAAAAGTCCAAAGATACTGCTACTAGATGAGGCTACAAGTGCATTAGATGCTGAGTCAGAAAGAGTTGTTCAAGATGCGTTGGACAAAGTCATGGTGAACAGAACCACTGTGGTTGTGGCACATCGTCTATCTACAATAAAAAATGCAGATGTGATTGCTGTTGTGAAAAATGGAGTTATAGTGGAGAAAGGGAAGCATGAAATGCTCATTAACATCAGTGGTGGATTTTATGCTTCCTTAGTCCAACTTCACACAAGTGCCTCAACAATATGAGTTTTGCCTAATTCCAATCTTCCTTTTTTGTACTATTCTTCTTTATTCTATATTTTTTAGAAATTCAACAGAAGATTATACCAAATATTTGTTTCCCTTTTCATGTAAGAAATTTGATTCATGTTGTCAATAACAACAGATAACCAAAAGTATGTGAGAACCATGGAATCTTGCAATAGTTTGATAGCAATATCGCAAAAATTTACCATTAACATTGTTCCACGTCTGTCTATCTTACAATCGTTTGCTTACTGATTTCAATGGTTGTCGTTTTCAAATAAAGCTAGTCATACTATTTTTTTGCTTTTTTATTATATAATTGGCGTTGATCCTACTAAATTATTCTAATACTTATGCTTAGATGTTGTCACTTTGAAGAAATGTGAAAAAGAGGACAGTGGATCCTACTAATTTTTTTTCCAAGCTAACACCTAACAGTTCCGGTGATTATTTTATGTATTTATTTATATATGTATATTCTTCGTAGTTACTAGCACAGTTGTAAGCATCACTCAATTTTCTTTATCAATTCTTGTGTATTAATAACTAACTACACAAGTGAGGTGGAAGGATTGCATTTGTATTTTATTATTAGTGGAATTGACTTGATGTTTCTAAATAGGCCAAACTTAAGAGTCGACTAAAAATAGTCCACCAATTTTATTTTTTTATAAAAATTATTAACAAAGTGAGATACTTTATATAGTTTACACCTAAAACATAATAAAAAGTAAATTGAAGCTAACCAACGTGTATTATTTCAATCCTTAGAATAGAGATTTGGTTAAAAAGGTATGTAAAGAAGGGCATAGTATTCTAAGATTCCCACTGACCGTGATACCGATGAGGTTGAACAACAAATATATGTGGGAACGTCATGCATGACGAAATTGCATCCATTATTATAACCAAAAAAAAGTTGGAAATTAACTTACCAAATCCGAAAGTGCGCGTTTTCGTGCTTGCCACTGGGTGAACATGTTTATTTAAAAGTAAAGTAATGGGTTAATTAATCCATCAGACATATCCCGTGGAACAGCACCAAATTCTAGTTCTAGAAGACAATGACGCCATCAGCTACGTACCGTGGAGGTACATAATCAATTAGTCTATACAGTTCATTAATGCAGGAGAAAAACAAAAGGAACTTTCACGTTTTAACCTTGCTTTTAAGTTTATTAAACAATTGAACCAAAAGTTTGCTCACAGCTTCATATGACCAAAAACAGAAATAAATAAACAAATAAGATTAGCAGCAAATCAAACTAATCCAAGGTGTCGAGCTCTTTTTTTTATATATAAATTAGTATCTACGTTCCTGAAGTATATATAAGATACTTTTTTTTTTAAAAAAGAAAAAATTGCTGTTATTAATGCACCTGTGATGTGTCTGAGATTCAGATGCATCCACGCCGGCTTCAGCCATAATATTTGACTCAGCCATTCCAAATCACATAGTATTCACAATAAGTTTATGTTGGGAGAACTCGGTGGTGCGCGTCACCTTCTCCTCCAACTCGGCCTTCGTCTGGGGAGTTACAGACTCCACCCAGAATCAATCAAACAGTAACAAATGCGGAAACGTAAATCTGAAGCAAAAGAGAAGAACAAGAAATAACACACACACAAATGGTTTTACGTGGGAGAAAACCTCAAAGAGGAAAACCCACGGGACCTTGTTCAGAAATCTCCACTATCACAATAATGGTTACAAGCACTCCACGGCCACACGCCGGAGTAAACACTCAACCTCACCAACAATGGAGGGAGCTCTCTCTCTCTACAGCCTAACGCCGGAGAAACACTCACAGAGACACTCACAGGAGACACTCTCAACTGCACTCTTCTTCTCTGTGGTCTGCCGATTCAAGGTCTAGGTCTACCTCCTCCATCTATAAAATGGCTTATTTATAGAGAGGGAAAACTAGGTTTAGGGATTCTGCATTCCCTAAACGGAATGGGCCGAGGTTTGACCTTGGGAATTGGGCCCAAGTCAAACATTCCCATTTTCAGCACATGGGGATTTGGGCCAGCATTGATGACGGAATTATCCAACAGTTTAGTAGTTGACTTGTTTTATTTGATAAGAAAAACTAATAGTTGCGTTGACTTTAGAAACTAGAAAGCAATAGATGCCAAGGAATAAATAAGATTATTATTATAGTAGCAATAAGCTTCTTATATTGTATTTTTAAATTTAAATAAATCAAAATATATAAAAGATATAAATACATCATCATTGTTAAATAATGGTGAAAAGTACACATTTCAAGAAAGAAAAAATATAATAAAAATGTTTTCATCGTTAATCATAAAAAATTATTTATTAAATTAAAAAAGTGATAAAACTTTCCAAACTACAGAGAGAATTATAAAAGTAAATCATTTGAATTAAGATATATAAGTTGTCACATTAATTTTATTATGTTCTATACAAGTATTTTATCTTTATTAAAAAATTTCGGAACTTTATGTTGGTTAAATATTAACACTATATATATTGGTTCCCATTTATATTGCTCTTCATGGTGAAACAATCATTTGTTTTATCTAATAAGAGTAATGATGAGGTACTCACACACGTCATGCGTGTTAATCGTTTTAAAATTATTTCTTTTTTTTGGTACGTATGTGAAACTTAGTTTTCTTTGGGTCCATTTTGAGAAAAGAATAAAACATTTTTTTAGTTCTTCAAAGTTTTGCTTTGTTGTTGTTCATGTGATTTCGAGCTTGAGGTGGTGTTTACGTGAAACTCCTTTAAAATTGTGGTCGACATATAAGTAAGGTTTGCTAGATGTAATCTGGAACTAATTAGAGGTTTAAATTTTCAAGGATCCGGAAGCCAATTTTTTATTAAAAATTATGGTAGAGGTTCGTTGAATATTACAGTATATTCTACAAAAACTTTTCACTTTCAATTTTTTAGCTAGTACCTAAAGGGTTAATCTCTACGTTAGGTGCACTTTCAATATTCAATTTCAAAATATACTACATCCTCTTCCTCCTCCTTTATTACATGCACTAAATTATTAGTAATATCATGATTTGAGAAGTAACTTTTCATTTGTAAGACGTACGGGAGAATTTGAAATTTTTAATGAACTCAAGCACTTTCTTACGTTAAAGAAGCATGTATATACCTAGTGCTACACTAGACGTGGTGGTGGTTTCCTTAAATATTCACGAATGATGAAGATGCATGATACTGAACAATAAAATAAAGGCCACACGAGAATAATAGTCGAAATTTAACCTTTCAAAATACAAACTGAACACAAAACAACCAAGTCAACACATTACTTTCCAATGATTAATGTGATTCCAAGACATAATTATCAATGATCACGTGAGCCAATTTTAGTTTGTGGCCAGACTTCAATATACATCCCTAATGGACGGGGGATCCGGAAGCTGAATTCTTTATTCTATTAGACTTTAATTTCTTCCTGCATAAGAAAATAGCCATTGTGACAAGTTTGAAATTAAATATCAGGCTTCACGAGTCCAACAATAACTATTTTTTTATTGTGTGTTCAACAATAATTTTATGCACTCATTATCAAGAAAGATTCTTTAAATTAAATTTAGCTTAACTGGTAAAGATTTATATAGCAAAGCCTCAAAGCAATTTCAGCTTCATCGCCATCATAGCATGACATTCACAATATTGCTAATTAAAAAACAATACATTTCCTACAGAAACAGATAAGACAAACAATTAAAATGGAAATGGATTTTATCTCCCTAATGAATCAAAAGCAACCAAGTAGAATAGAAACCATGCAGCAAAGCAAAGTCGTGGAGGAAGAGCAAAATGTAGGGTTGAAAGCAGGATTTTGATTTAGTGGTCTCCAAAAGGGTAATGAAGTTATTAAACATTAGATCCCATCGGCCCCAAAGAAAAAAAAAGGAGCAGACACATTATCAGTTTTCTTCCTTCAATATTTTGCCCGTAGTGGTATGTTAGAGCTAGCTGAATACTAATTATATGACATGGTATCAGTGGCTGGGTTCATATGTCAAAACTTATAGATGTAATACGACAATGTATTCAGCTACTTCAACAATACGGAGGGACTAATCATCTGCCTTCTAATTAAGTTTTCAGCTAGCTGACGGCTTACAATCTATTAAAAGCTTATAAGCTAATTTAGTAATTTTACCAAACATAAATGAAGAGTTGTTCCAACTATAAAGACCAAAAGGATAATTAAATAAACAAATAAATAAATTTTAAACTTAATATGTTTTAATTAAATTCATTTATTATTTACCAATTATCACCTTATCATTTTGTTTATTTAATATATAAGAAAAACTTATCTCAATCTATTTTAAACAATGATGATACACAGTTTCTATGTCATAATAGTTTTCAGATTGAACTAGTTGATTTTAATTCACGTATCGGAACACACGTCTCTTTCGCTCAGCTGCTGCTGCTGCTATTGTTGTTGTTTGGAATCTTCCATGTTCTTAGCGGCAACGCATCACATGAGAATGAGACACAAAGTTTATGATATCAGTGATTTGATTATACTGATATCTCACAGGCCCATTCTCTGTCTCACACACACTGGTGCACTCACACAAACACAAACACACAAATTTACTGCGACGGAAACTCTCTAATATTATTGATAATAGTCTGCCAAAGCCACACAGAGCTCTTTACATAATGTGCTATTTATAAGCACTAAAACCCTAAAACAATTCAAATTTAAATTTAAACAATATCTTCTCTAATATCTTTCTATATTATCTCTTTTCATATCTTATCTTTCTTCATATCTTATCTACCCATATCTTCTCATATATCTTTCTCATATTTAAAATTCAAACTACGTAACTAACTATCTATTTAAATGTTTATCCTAACAGTTTAAACGTAACGTTTTTACCGTTCAACACTCAATGTCAATGCCTTAATACGGTGAAATCTAATATGTAGTTCAAAAGTAGGGGTTCACTGGTGAGGGTGTAATATAACTTGTTATAACAGGTTTCTTGACCGGAAGAAAAAAAAATAAAAAACATTTATTATTTGAAAACGGCACCACTCACCCGTCTCTCTCCTCGTCATCTCCGATCATTCCTTCCCGGTCAAGCTCGAGGACTTCCGCCACCGCCTCCCCCTCTCCTCGCATCTTCGTCTGTCACCTCTGTCTCCTCATCGCCGCCCTCGACTCTACCACTATGACAATGGCTTCTTCTACGGTGGCAACGGCGGCTGCTGCTTCTTCGTCTCCGCGTTGCTGCTTCTTTGATTTTGTTGATTTTCCTTTGTTTTTTTCCCAGATCTGCGGTGTTAATTTGGTTTTTCTTCACCAACAAAAACACAACCAAACAACATCAAACACAAAATTTCTCACCCAAAAAAGAAACGCAAAAAAAAAAAAGCAAAAAAAATTGATAAACACAGAGAGGAGGAAAGAGGTTGTGTTTGGGATTTTGTTGGTGAAGAAAGGAAAAAAAAGAGAACGGTGGTTGTGGCGAGGGAGACAGACGAGGGGAGGTTGTGTGCGTGAAGTTACCGGACAAAAAGAAAACATCCGGTAATCAGTCTTCAATCTAGACCGTTTATTATTTTAATAATATATCATACGGTTTAAAATAATGTTTCACGGGTGTACCCAAAAAAAAACTAACTACATATTAGAATCCGCCTCTTAATACTAGCTAGCCTGAACCACCCACCGACTACTGGTACAATAATGCAGTTATCGGCTTAATCAGTTTTTCCTTGACAGAGGCTTATTATGAAGGTTCTGGTGGTGCAGCTCTCTCTGCGCTAGATCACCATGAAGTTCTGGTGCCACGATTGCCACATAAGGTATAAGGGTACTGCCTCGCAATCAACACAGTCTAACACAAAGATATAAAAAAAAAAATACACAACATACACACATATGGATTAGAAATTATTGGATGGTTCGGACCATCATTTCTAAGTACTTTTAATTTCGAAAGAACAACTAAATAAATCAAATCAAACAAAAACACACATGAATTATGCTTAAAATAATCTGACTCAATTTCAATGGAGTGATCCAATCAAACTTAATTACATTGCATGCATGCACTTATATCCTGCGGGAATGAGAGGAGAGGAATGGAGCACACTGCAAAAGTGAAATGTACGTATAATTCACGACTTACAACTTAATTAACCAGTTAAGCTGTCTTGAATCTTGATGTCTCAAGGGGATTCTTTGGTTTTCTTTTATAAATCTGCACAATGTATATATATTTATCTGCATATATATCTGTTCCTATATCAACCCCACCCTATTTATTTATAGACTAAACTCACCCTAGCTCCTTTTGGAATTCCATTCAAGTGACGCAAATTTTGTTTCTATTACCCTGCAGTTTGATGTTGAATAATACAGCAAGTGTGTCACTAGCTGTATAGATGCATGAATCTTGACCATCAATGACGCTCATGCATGGCATATGGCTTACATGTAGGGCCATCTTTGTTAGGAATAAAATATACTCTTCCAACCAGAATGTTAACAGGGCTGCAAGGTTACTCCATGAATACCAACAGCAAAATTCTAAGATTAGACATTGGTTGAGATCAGATAATGCAAATAATTGTGCCCTTCAAGTATGGTACCAGTACCTGAAAGATGGTATGAACTAAATACAGACGCAGCCATCTCTATAAATTATGGGTTAACGAATGATAAAATACACTAACAGTCTAGCAGCAACCTACATTAAAAGGAATCAATTTTACATGTAGTTACAAATATTGGCAATACTCATCTCTGAATTCCCTACGTTGATTAGTAAACAAATATGGATTCAAATTTTGTAGTTACAACCATGTCTTAGCTTTCTTACAGAGTAGCTATCCAATTTTGGTTTTCAGCACCAAGGCAGGATTTAAACTTGGTTTGCCCCAGTTACCAAGAAGAAACCTCAACATACAAACCAGTAGCCAATGATTGAGAGGCAGTTAACTCATGAATGAAACTCATTTTAAATCCATTAGTAGAACTAAAGAATGCTACCAGGTCGCCAAAAACCAGAAGTAGAAAACAATGCTTCACAAACCTCAGCTTTCTAACTTCATTATGTAGCTGTCAAAATCCAGCCTCCAGTAAGATCCTCTTTTATTCTTCAACAATTACGAGTCCCAGCATACAAAGTTAACCTCGTATAGGTTATTTTTACAAGAGGGCTCCAACAGTTTAACATTTGCCATTACCTGTCATATTAATAGCACAAAGCTTTTAGTAATCATAGCACAAAGAATCAAGAAGAAAGGCCTCAAGTACTTGAATAATTGAATTATTTTCATACAAGTTAAGCTAAAAATAAAGCTAATTCAATGATTCAAAGATAAACTGTTTTCTGGGTAGAAGACAATTGCAAAGGATAATATTGGCAAGAATTGACTGCATCCCTTCAAACAAAACTGAAAGGTAAAAACTAAAAAAAATACAATATTGCAGAGCTGTAACTCGAGAGTGTCAAAGAAAAGACTAAATAGTTTTTGCATGGATATTTTTTTGCCTCTCTGAACAAAAAATAAAACAAATCTTACAAACCTGATCTGCATCATTTTATATGCCTCATCCATGGACATCACCAACATTCTGCTCTATTTGCCACTATCTGTGTTTTTTATTTTTCAATACTAATGAACCATATCCACTCAACACATTCCTATTCACTAAATAGTTCATACTGTAGGAGTAAAGAATAATTCATTCTCTCACCACTGATTTGGGGCAATGATTGAGTCAAGAAATGTTCAGTAAGAAACAGAAATATGGCTGAGAAAGCAGATTTTAGTCTGAAATAAAAGTTCGGTTAACAAGAGACAGGTACAATAAGTTATGAGCAGACTTGTCAGTGGGAGCTGTGTGTCTATGTAATACATAAAGGAGACATCCACTTTCAATGACAAGATAAATTTCATATATTTGAGGGTTAAAATTTCCCATATTTTGCCTGGATATATATCACAAGTTACATTAACAAAGTTGACTTGAATACCTGGAATTTTTTACTGGAATAAATATGTTTAACTTTGATCATTTGGTTAACAAAAGCTTGAAACACTCACAATAATCATACATGGCCACAGTTCTACATTGCTTAAGTGCTGGCTAGAAGATGGTATCCCACATCATTCTTTACATCTGTCATCAACATTTTCTTAAATGTGAATAGCCTAAGCATCTCATACGGGATTATATCCGTTGATAAGTTGTGAAGAGTTCAACCATAGATAATCTCTTAACCATCTCGTCAAATAGGTAGAAGATTCATTAAACTTTGAAAAATATCCAATTATAACTAATCATATAATTCTGCTTTATTATTTTTCTACTTATGTTGGTTAGATCAACAGTCTCGGTAGGTAAATAAGATATGCAGCTCAGTCCTTTTAACAAATTATAGAAGTGGCCTTCCATCTTAGTAGCAGGTAATTTATAGCAGTGCAGCCCAAAAAACTAAAAACAATTTTTCAGGGTCCCATAGATCAAATATCACAATAGAAGTTGAAAGCATCTAAGGCATTGTAAAAAGTTTAACTCATCCAGCAACACCTTTCCCCCTCCGGAACACTTTTGACATAAAGGAAAAAAATGGATAATTAATAGGGGAGTGTAAGTGCATAACTAAAAAGTTTAAAAGATATAAAAAGGCAATCTCAGATTTTTATTTGCTGTTGTAATCCATGATCTCAATAGTAATTGCACCTGCTGCTATCTCGTCACTAATGTGGTGCTATTGACTACATAGTATAAGACATGGATAGAGGTGGGCGGCATTTTATTTTTTTATTAAAAATACTAAGAATAAAAATTGGAAAAAGAAGAGAGGATAAGGAACGTAACAGAAAGGAAACAATAAAAGGAGACATTCAATGGAACAAAGCTGCCCAATCCCTCAACACATCTTTTAATGAAACCACAGTAAGAATGCCGTGAGCTTTATGCAAAATGAACTCCAAAAGCTAAATAATAAAACTAAATCAAGCATTGATGACCTAAAAACACCTTAAAATATGAGATTTCTGCCCTTACCAAATGTACTGAGTGTAGCATAAGTTGAATGTTGCCACAATAATTAAGAGGCTCTCTAGTTTGAGAAAATATTTCAGTTTACACTTAAATTACAAAAAGGAAACCTATTTTCGGTTTTCAAAAGTCAGTGAAAACAACTTTTTATTGTTTTCTTGTTTCACTAATGCAATTTTTTAAAACTGGGAAACAAAGCAAAAACAGAAAACATAATCCTAAACCAAACAGTCTCTTAGCCTCTTTACTTCTGCCAAAACTATGAAAGCTAATCATCAAGAACTGGTACAGGGACCTAGGACACACCTAATATTCACAAATAAACAATGATTTATAAAAATATTCAATTTACTCGAACAATGGTTGTGAACTTTCATGTAGGATCAAGACACAGGCCTTGACACAGAATAATCCTTCTTGTGACCTATGGTGAAAGCAAGAATCAGACTCATCATTCACAAAGCCCCCTCCTAGACTAACACAAGTTTTTCTGAAAAATATTTCTCATTGATAATATTAAAATCAGAAGGCTACAAAGATATCCTAACAATTATCCTAATTTATCGTAATTGATAAAATAAAAATAAAGAGATCCCTAATTAATAGGAATATAGGATCATATCTAACAATTATCCTAATCCTAATTAATAAAATATATGAAATCTGGATTCTGATATCCGGATCTTATTAAGATAGGAAAAAACAAAGAACCAAGATAAATTGAAAAAAAAATCATGATTTAAATAAAGATATATGATAACCCAATTAGTGGCCCACATTAACAACATGAATGTTCCTCCCTGTTGACAACTATTGGAAATTCGTTAGAATTCCCTAACAAAGACAAATCTGACACTTAAAGGAGCAAAAAGTTCTATTACACGACAAATTGAGATCATTACTTGTGTAAAATAGCAGCTAACGAATTATTAAGTTTTAGCAAAGTCACTACATACATTGGAATTTCAGGGAGCCACGTGTAAGTTTACCATAATCTGTAACCCAGTTGTACAGAATTAACAATTGGAAATCCGTTAGAATTCCCTAACAAAGACAAATCTGACACTTATAGGAGCATAAAAATATATTAAGTGACAAATTGAGATTATTACTTGTGTAAAACAACAGTTCAAACGAATTATTAAGCTTTAGCAAAGTCTTTACATTCATTGGAATTTCAAGCAGCCACATCTAAGTTTACCATAATCTGTAATCTGGCTTGTACAGAGTTAACACAACTATTGGAAATCCGTTAGAATTCCCTAACAAAGACAAATCTGACTTAAAGAAGCAAAAAGTTATATTACATGACAAATTGAGATACTTGTGTAAAACAGCAGCTCCAACGAATTATTAAGTTTTAGCAAAGTCGTTACATACATTGGAATTTGAGGCAGCCACATGTAAGTTGACCATAATCTGCAACCCGACTTGTACAGAGTTAACAACTACTAGAAATCCATTAGAATTCCCTAACAAAGACAACTCTGACACTTATAGGAGCAAAAAGTTATATTACACGCAAATTGAGATCATTACTTGTGTAAAATAGCAGCTCCAACATATTATTAAGTTTTAGCAAAGTCGTTACATACATTGGAATTTCAGGCAGCCACATGTAAGTTTACCATAATCTCATCTGTAACCCGGCTTGTACAGAATTAACAACTATTGAAAATCCGTTAGAATTCCCTAACAAAGACAAATCTGACACTTAAAGAAGCAAAAAGTTATATTCTACGACAAATTGAGATCATTACTTGGGTAAAACAGCAGCTCCAACGTATTATTAAGTATTAGCAAAGTTTCTACATACATTGGAATTTCAGATAGCCACATGCAAGTTTACCATAATCTGTAAACCGGGTTGTACAGAGTTAAAATAAAGAATACAGGAAAAGACAAGAAATAAGAGGTACCAATTGCGATGTCAAAAGTCAGCTAGTACACCCTCAAGTTTGAAAAACATAGCATAAAACTCAATTTTAGTAGTTAATATATCCACTATAAAACCAGGACAATCTTTTGGTATTGTGAGCACTTTTATCACGACTATATTCTTAGTTCTTACTATCCAATCTTGAGCAAATACACATATAAAGAACAAACTTTTGTAATGTAAGTAGAACCAATTATATAGACAATATGGAGATTAACGTTATTGAAGTGCAATATGAAGCTAGATAGCAAAGTAACAAAGAGTAGGAATACTTCTTCAGTTTTCAGAATTTCCAAGAAATTCTAACTAAAAAGAAAAATACTAGAGGATGCAGAGCAACAACAATGGACATATATCATACTCATAAAAATGCCACTGAAGATAAATCTGATTCAAAATCAAAAGCTGGCCAGGAGAGAGTATTAAACCTATACCTCATTCATTCTTTTCTTTCAAATCACTCCTTAGGAAGCTTGCTGCAAACTTTCCCGTCCTTCACAAGCTGATTAATCGCAATGTTAAGCCTCTCATAATCATCAACAGTATTATAAACTTGATGAGATATCCTTACGTAACCAGTTATAAACCCATCCTTGTCCCTAGGATCCCTATCACCATTCCTCAAAGCCTGGTAATACACAGGAACTTCAACTGCATGATAAACCCTAAGGTACGACCTTAACCGCAATGCATCATCAACACTCATCACACACAACCTAGAAGGCAACCCCACCATAATCATGCTAGCACACATCTCAGGAGGCGACCCCAGAACCGTTCCCCACAACTCCGCCAACATGGTTCCCATTTTCACAATCCCGTCATGGTTCCTCTTCATAATCCCCTCAATCCCACCCTCAAATCTATTCACGAACTCCAAAATCGATGGCACAACAAGCTGGGGGCTATAGTCACGCATCCCCACCCACGCACTCTCAACCGGTAGCCCCTTCCCGTACTCCTGTGAAACGACGGGGTGGTGCACGTCGTTTGATTTTTCCTTACAATACAAAAACGCCACCGAAGGCGGCGAGAAAAACCACTTATACAAATTGCTCACGTAAAAATCAGCTCCAATTTCCTTAACGTCCACGGGGACGCTTCCAATGGCGTGAGCGCCGTCGACGAAAACCTGCTCCACTCCGTGTTCTCTGCAAACCCTAATCAATTCGCGAACGGGGAGAACGACCGAAGGCATGGAAGTTATGTGATCAATTAACGCTAACCTAACTCTCCCGCCGTTGAGTTTACCTTTCTCGAGGCCTTTCTTGAACTCCGTTATGATTTCTTCCTCCGAGCGGACCGGGAAGGGGAGTTCAATCTCGACGATGGTGCCACCGATGGGACTGACGTAAGCTTCAATGGATTTCTTCACGGCCTGGTAGGCACAGTGGAACATCACAACGGCGTCGTTCCGGTGGAAGTGGCCGCTGACGAAGCGGCGGCCGATCTGCTGGAGGACGACGGCGACTGCGGTGGTGGCGTTGTCAACGAGCGAGACGTCGTCCACGTGGCCGGCATTGATGAGGTCTTGGATGGCTGCGCGTGAGGCGAGGATGCTGGGGCGAAGCTCGTTGAAGTAGAAGTCGTCGGGCTGCTGGAGGAAGCGGAGCTGCCAGGCGGACTGCGCGGCAAGGACGGAGCGCGGGCAGCTGCCGAAGCTGCCGTTGTTGATTCTGGCGACGCCGCGGTGGTGGTGGGAGAATTCCTCGCGGATCTCGGCCTCGGAAATGGTGTGCGTGACGTGCGCGAGCTTGGGTTTCTTGGCGGTGCCGTTTCGGTGGGTGGTGTTGTCGTTTTCCATGGTGGGGGTTTCGGGAAGTGTTGTCATTGTTATTGTTTAGGGAGAGAGTGAGTGGCTGGTGGCTGGTGGTTGGTGGTTGGTGATAACATAGCTGGGGAGAGGAAATGAGGAACTTGAGAGTGGTGAAATTGTCGTTATTCGGTTCGTCTTTTCTCTTTTTTAAATTTTGTTCTTGACTAGTAAGATTGTGTTCCGCTTTTATATAGTGTTTTAGAAGAAAAAGAGACAACGGGTGGATGGGCCTCACCCGAGCAAGGGGACTTCTTTTTAGCAATCCTTATTTGTTCTTTACACCTCCTTTCATTGTTTATTACTTTATTGATTTTGTATAAGTATTTATGTAACATCCTAGAAAAATAGATAAATATATATACAATAAATAAATAATTATAGATTATATTTAATTTATAATAACCTCCAGTATATATATTTATAATATAAATTATAAAATAGAATAGGTAATATTATTATAAAATAATTTTTTTTAGCATTAGTTCAGCCACGTAAAAGTCTCAGATGAATTCAAATCTTAAGCTAAATCTTTCAGGTGACATTAGATGAAAACAAATTACAGGAGCCAGCTACACTAGCTTCCCACGTTGCACAACTCATTAAATGAGGGAATAATAGTAATGATGGAGGAGATAAGGAAGCCTAGATATTTTTATCATAACCAGCAGTATAAATAGCCTGAGAATTTAAACTCTATGTACCCAGAAAATTTTCGGTTTCCCCTCTTCACAAACCTTTCCACCATTTTCCTTTCTTTTATGTAAAATTATTTCAGCAGCTCTCCAAGCCCTGCACCAAAATTCGTCCCAGGTAGGCATAGGCTTCAATCTTAAAATTTGAAATTAAGAAGTTTAATTTTTGTAGCCATATTTAGTCTGTAATTAATTAGATTTAAGTATTACAATATTATAAATAGGATACTATAATTTAGCAAGGAGGTGCAGGAACCTATATATATAGATATATATATATATATATATATATATATATATACATAATTAAGAACGCTGATTATACGAAGTCGACATACGTTGTTAGGAAAAATTGAATTAAAAAGGGAAGATAGCATGAATATATAATACAGGTAAAAGTCTAGGCTTGAATAATAGAATAATAGTATAATTGTTAGTTAGGTACGGACTACACTATACTCGGTATATGCACCTCCCGGCTGTTATCATTTTGTACCCAAGTTACTTTCTCCAAAGAAAAGAGGAGCTCTTGTCGGACCAACCTTTGCCTATAACTATAACGATTACTTAACCAGCTCATGAAACCTCTAGCCCAAAGAATGAATCTACTGCTTCCAATAACATAATTCATCTTAGCCATATTTTCCACGTAAATATATTTTAGCCATCTTTGAAACCATGTACTTCTTATTCACATCTTGCTGTACAAGCCGAAACCACACCCATGCTTCCACATGATATGCTCGGTATATCTGCACCCCGGCATAGCCTGTTATAACCACCATAACTGCAACCATATCTCGGTAAACATACACAACCCGGCCATACCCATACTCACCCCCACTTCGGCATCATCTGATGGTCCATTACCACTGCACCATTTACGTTAGCACCAACTACCTTGGCATCACAGTAGCTCGGCAAAGCTCAGCACTACTGAATCCGAGCTCGGCACCACCTATGTGTACTCGGCCACTCACCATACATGCACCTCAACCTTGCCGGAGTATACATCTACCTCGGCACCTCAACATTTTAGGCTATTTTTATCTCTGCATCATCCCCAGTACCTTGCAAATCCCGGTTATAAATCACATACCATGCACCCAACTCGGCAAGCATGAAAAACCGATCTCTCTGCAAGTCACGTACCATGCAACCACATCTCGACACTTCTATTCACCTATCATCTTTCTCGGCACCCATGCAAACTGGCCCTGCCGTTAGTCGTAAGTATACCTTGGCACCTCATGTTCGTTGACCTCGGTCACCTATATAGCTCAGCCACCCCTCAACATTGGACCTCGGAATATCCACTGCAGCACGGCAGCTCGGAAAGCTCTGCGCCATTACACCTCGGCACTTGCCGGATACCTTAACATACTCCTTGATCCTACACCCATCCCAGCATTCCTGCACTCTCGGTCAAGCTCCCAAACCAGGCACTCTATTCACGGTTTCCTTCACCGCTCTTTATAATTATATATTTACATCTATATATGTTTATATACCTACGTAACTACATATATATATACTTACATATAAATATAAAGAAATATATATAGATAACTTCTAATTATGTAATTATATATATATATATATATAAATTCTAATCACGTAATTACATATATATATATATATATATATATATATATGTACATAAAGAAATATATATATATATAAATTCTAATTATTTTCTTAATCGGTCCTTGTTACATATCTTAGACCACTAAGAATTTGCATCCTATATATTAAATAGATTTATTTTAAATGGTGATATTTCAGTTGGATAAGGTATGAACCATTAACTACCTTGCTTTTTGTAAGAATAGTAATATTTTCTTGATCTTATGAATTCTGTGGTATGAATGAGAATGATCCGAGGTTCAAGAACGGACCTATGATTTTCTAAGATTGACCTGAGCTGTGAACACCGGGCCTATGCTACTATAAGAGATTTTATGAGATTGACCCGAGTTGTGAACACCAGGCCTATGCTACTATCAGAGATCAGGTGCGAATACATGGAAATTCATGCATGATTAACGTAAGACGGCCGCAGCATTTCTACATAATGTACATATGTAGATGGCCATGTGCACCTGTGACCATTGCATTTCATCCCATGCATTCATACATTCATTTTATGCATTCACTCAGATATATTGATTTATTTACTAATCTGTTAAATTATTTTGATGATTTAGTTTGGCTTTATTTTATAACCGGCTAACCTATTTGGTGGTTTAGATTTGCCTACTGAGAAATTTATTTCTCACTAGGTTTTATTTAATTTTTTTAGATGGCTGCAATCATAATCTTTCTTGATGCACTGGATATCGCTTGGTATATGGATGAAGTCCGCAACTGCTATGTAGTTACCATGCAACCTACCCTGCGTGTTCATATTTATTTTGGCGCCCATTTTCCAGTCTCGGTGTTTAGTGAAGATTTTAACCCAGCAGATCCGTTCTCTCAGTTTGCTCCGATGTATCCAAACCCAGTCACAGACCCCATAATAGTACTTAGTGACGTAGACAGTACCGATGACTATGTTTAAATACTAGGCTGTGACCCTTGTGTATAAATAACAATGTTTGAAGTACTATGATATGTAAATTATAGTTGGAATATATATGGCAATGTAAAACAGACAAGGCCTGTAATATGGTGTATGTTTATATCTAGTTTCTCTTGTTATTAATTCCTTTTGCTTTCGAAATTTCATTTTTTTTATTTAGTTATTTTGAAAGACAAAAGAATAAAATAAAAATATAACATAAAATAAATAATATAGGACGTTACAATTTACATAAATGTCTTATTGCATTTTCACCCACAGAAGATTATTCTTTTATAAGTTCATCATCATTATTTTTATGAAGTTTCAACTCGTCTCTTTAATCATTCATTTTACACATTTTTACTTATACAAATACATTAAAAAATAAAATTATAAAACATACAAAAATACCAACAAGTCATTTGTTCGAGTGATACTAATTATCAAATTTAATTTTCTTAAACAATGTTTTAGATTTGAATCTTATGAATAAAAAAATATAATTAGGAGAAAATATCTCACTGAAGATGATAAATTAGAATTTTTTTACAGAAAATAATTATTGACAAAAGTTAGTAAATACTCCATACTTATTTCAAATATTATAGATGAAAAAAAAAGTTAGATTAAGAGGAAGGCCCTATTAAATGGTCAATTAGGTTTTCTTGCATAAGAGAAAAAAATCAACATATCAATGACATCTTGTCTAATAAATTTAGGAACTTTTCTCATTTTTCTACATTTTTTAAATCAAAAGTATCTTTAATAAAAATATGTTTAAAATGTTAATTACTACTATTAAACATGCTCCAACTCTCCTAAAAAACAAAACTCATAATACAATTAGAGAACTAAAAACAAATCACACTTAAAATATAAAAAAAAAGTCATTTTCAATGAGTGTTTTCAACTAATTAAAATTTTATTTTAAAAATGGCATTTTAATGGAACGATTATTATTATTATTATTTTATTAAAAGTTGACAGATTATGTGGAGACTGTGGTACTTCTTACGCCCCCCGTGGACTTGCCTACATACTGGATTTCCCTTTATCTTATCTCTCGTTCCAGTCCACGTTGCCAATGATAATTATATCCATCTTCACACAACATTCATTTCAGACACAGAAAGAAACTCAGCGTCTCCGTTTGCACTGCAGCGTCTCTACTTGCCACACGAGCCATGAAAACCACCTTCTCAATCCACTCCAATTCAAAATCCTCACTGTAAACCACTTCTTCAAGTTTCCTTCCCAATTCTAAAATCATTCAAACCATGGCAGCGTCTTCGCTCTGTTCCTCTTTCACCTCCAAAACTTGGAACCCGCACGCGCGCTATCACCACAAAACCCTAACACCGCCGCATTCCGCCTTTCTTCGCGGAGACCTCCAGCTCCATCCACCGTCGGTTTCCGGAACGCGGCGGAGCAGGCGCCGCCGATCGGGTGCGGTGGCGTCCCTCGGAGGCTTGCTGGGCGGCATCTTCAAAGGCGCCGATACGGGAGAAGCTACGAGGCAGCAATACGCTGCGACCGTTAGCATAATCAATGGATTGGAACCGGAGATTTCTGCATTGTCGGATTCGGAACTTAGGGGCAGGACTGTTGCGCTTCGAGAACGCGCGCAGCAGGGCCAGTCTCTGGATTCGCTCTTGCCAGTGAGTTTTGAAGTATTGAGTGTTGTAGTTTATCAGCGGCGATTCAAATCAAATGCAGTTTCTCTTGATTGTGACCAAGGAAGTGATTTAAATGTACCGTGTCTATGTGTATGTGCATTGCAGGAGGCGTTTGCTGTGGTGAGAGAAGCTTCGAAGAGGGTTCTGGGCCTTCGTCCCTTCGATGTCCAGCTCATAGGTAAGTTTTTCGCTGGCGTTTCGTTGTTTATGGAATTGGACTCTGTCATTTTCTAGAAAAAACTTACATGCAGTCCTTAACAGCCTTTGGAGTTGTTCTCCAATTAGAATTAGAATGAGAGTTTTACCTCTGTAATCTGCATAATAAATGTTTTCATTAAAGGTCAGCATAGATTCCCAAAATAAAACTCCAATTCTGATTGGAGAACATCACCAAAAACACTTGTGGAACTTAAGTTTTGCCCTCATTTTATTGCCTTATATATATTGTAGTGTACTCTAGCCTGTGCTATTTAGTGTGTTTATAAATATATGTATAAGAGGATAATTTATGAATATTGTTAGTTTGGGTCTTGTAGGAGGCATGGTTCTTCATAAGGGAGAAATAGCTGAAATGAGGACCGGAGAAGGGAAGACACTGGTTGCTGTTTTGCCAGCTTATTTAAATGCATTGAGTGGGAAGGGAGTTCATGTTGTAACTGTCAATGATTATCTGGCTCGGAGGGATTGTGAGTGGGTTGGTCAGGTTCCTCGCTTTCTTGGATTGAAGGTTGGCCTCATTCAGCGTATGTCTCATACTTCATTACTTCCCTCTCCTCTTTATGTTTGGATTATGTTTCTACATCTGTATTCATCCATTGTTAGTCAGTTGGGGTTGGTTGTATTTCGAGCTTCTGTGTTACTTTGTTTACCTCCACTCTATTTTCATTTCTGAATAAAAGTTTATTCATTTTGTACGTAATTTGTTCTTTGGCTTTTGTTCAGGGTTTTTTTTATGTTTCTTTTATTGTTTTTAACTGAACTTCTTCAAGATGCAACGTGTTTTAAACCTATTCCTTTGTTTCAGTCTAACAAATAGTGAATTTGGTTGCAGAGAATATGACAAGTCAGCAAAGAAAGGAAAACTACTCATGTGAAATAACATATGTCACTAATAGTGAGCTTGGTTTTGATTACTTGAGAGACAATCTTGCCACGGAAAGTAATTTTTCTTTTACATATTTCTTGCATTTAAATATGCTTTTTAGATTTTTAATTTGTATCCTTTTAATATCATGCTGAACTCTGAACTTTGGAATGTACAGAATGTCGAAGATCTTGTCATAAGGGGTTTCAATTACTGTATCATTGACGAGGTTGATTCAATCCTTATTGATGAAGCTAGAACACCGCTTATTATATCAGGACCTGCAGAGAAACCCAGTGATCGATATTATAAGGCTGCAAAGATTGCAGAAGCCTTTGAACAAGACATACATTACACTGTAAGTCTGCTAATTATGTTTACATTTTGAAATTTAATGTAATGTTAAGTTTATCAGCACAAGTACTCCCTGTTTCTCTATTGGTACCTGCTTAGCTCACTTTTAGGTTGTGTCTATTAAGAAATAAGAAATGTTGCTATACTAGCATCATAAGAGGAGTCTGTTTTCGATTTTAGGTTTGCAACAAGGGTTAGAAACCAACAGTAGTAGTCTGGTTATATGTCATACTTAAATTCAGCCAATTTTATGTTTAGTTGAGGAAATTTTGTTAGGTGTAATTTTATCTCCATACAGTATTTATCATTGGGCCTATATATCTTAATTAGAATATTGAAACAAATTTACAAACTGGGACTGCATGTTCGTTGATTAATATTTTTATCCCTGATATGAACATGACAACAATGATAAGTGAAGTTCATTTGTGATTGTTAGTTTTTTCCTTTTTTGGATGTATACTTGATGAGATGAGGTCTACATTTGCCTGGTTCATGATACATGGACAATGTGCTCACATTGTTCATACTATTTTTAAAACAAGAAAATGTAAAAATTAGTTGAAGGAATATTTATCCCTGCTTTTTTTTATCGAGGTTATGGACCTTTCCTGTTTACTGGTCTGCCTATCTAAGGGGGGGAAGTTAAACAAAAAAAAAAAAGAAAAGGAAACTTGACCTGACTAGCCCTAGTTAAATGAAAATGAGGTAGAAGATGAATTTTTTTAGGAAGATGGCTTATAAATATTATATAGAGTGGAATGCTTATGTGATGCTAATAGTGAATTTGATATATAATATAAGTTAGTTTCTATTTCATGATCTGCTCGGCAAAGTGAACAAACTTCTCTTTCACATTTGCCCGACAGCTGGGTGGTTTTCATGGGGTTTTACATATGGATAGATTAAAGATAGTGTTGAAAATGGGAAACAAAGCATTTGTTAGGTTAACTAAAAAACACAGTTATGGAGGTTTTGATTTTTATACCTTGTGAATGGATTACGGTTGGTAAATTTTCACCAAGACAATGACTTATTTTATCTTTGACGACAGGAGTAGATGCTCAATTTATTAAAATAAGAGTGGATCTTTGAATATTTTTCTTCTTACTGAAATTGTCTTTGCAGGTAGACGAAAAACAAAAAACAGTTCTACTTTCTGAGCAAGGTTATGAAGATGCTGAAGAAATTTTAGCTGTCAAAGATTTATATGATCCTCGAGAACAGTGGGCTTCATATATCCTAAATGCAATAAAAGCAAAAGAACTATTTCTTCGAGATGTAAACTACATAATTCGTGGAAAAGAGGTCCTTATTGTTGATGAGTTTACTGGTCGAGTCATGCAGGTATTTAGAGATTCTACTTGACCTCATGGAAATAAACAATTTAACTAGCAAAGGCAAGGAGAATAGTAGTGCCATCAATAGCAGTTCTTGATCTACATTTGATTTAATTATTATAATAATTATAATCTCAGCCCTTTAATGTACTAATTTTTATTGTATGGAGCTCTATAAAGATTTAAGATTATGGCAAAACTTTGCTTCAGATTATGGTTGAGAAAAGTATTAAGTCATGACTTAATGCACTGTCCTTTACTGGATACCTTGTGACAGCTATTCAACAATTAAAGCATTATAATTTAATTATTGATACTATAAGAATAGTTGCCATTAATATTCGCTAGATTTGGCTTGAAGTTTCAGCACAGAAACTATTTATATTAGTCTACGGTCTACACCTGGAAAATAGTCTACCTCCTTGAAATGCACATTAAGTGTTAATAGAGATTCCACCTTGTGATACATTTCACGTGCTGTCCTTATCTTTAAAAACCCTGTGGTCTGCTGGATATATATGGATTCTTTTTAACCCATCATGCTTGTGATATAATGACAGAACCTTGGTGTTTACATTACTATCTAATTATTGTAGTGTCTGTCTAGCCAATAGCAAAATTCTTACATATTACTGGCACTCACTACCACTTCTATCTAGAGAGAACAAAGAATTAAACTATGTCACATCTTCAAATTTCTGAGTAGTAAATTCTGTTGATATCTCAAGGAACGAGTAATTTTTATTTACTCTGATAGGGGAGAAGGTGGAGTGATGGCCTTCACCAAGCAGTTGAGGCAAAGGAAGGGTTGCCAATTCAAAATGAAACTGTAACGCTGGCTTCTATCAGTTACCAGAATTTCTTTCTTCAGGTTGGAAATGTTTTATCTGATCTGATTAAGTGAACCATCATTTCAGAATTTCATTTGCCTTTGAACTTACCTTGATGTTTTCAAACCATGTACCTCTATAGTTCCCCAAACTTTGTGGTATGACTGGCACTGCAGCAACAGAAAGCACAGAATTTGAGAGCATTTACAAGCTTAAAGTTACAATTGTGCCAACAAACAAACCTATGATAAGAAAGGTTTGTTCTTGCTTGACATTCATGTGCAACACTTTAATAAACTGATGACTGCCTTGTCATGTGGAATTTGTATTCCAACTCCTCAATGGGAGGAATGGTAATGTATTTATTATTTACTACATTTATATGTGCAACGTATATGTAAATTATTATAGTTCTGTTAGAGGTAGGGCCAGTGGTTTCTTTCCATTTACAGTTAAAGTTTGGAATAATCTTAGTAGATTTATTTTGTACATAATATAAATTATTTGACTTTTTCTAGTTCCTAATCTTTATTTTTTTTTTCTCAGGATGAATCTGATGTAGTTTTTAGGGCAACTTCAGGGAAATGGCGTGCAGTTGTAGTAGAAATCTCTAGGATGCACAAAAGCGGTCGCCCAGTGCTTGTTGGCACCACTAGTGTTGAGCAGAGTGATTCTTTGTCAGAGCAATTGAAAGAAGCCGGAATTCCACACGAGGTAAGGTCCCACTTCTCTTCCTATACCATACCTCACGAAAACATATTAAGATGCATCATTTAAAAATGTAAGCACTTTGTCTCTTTTCGGAAAAATCCATAACCAAAAAGATGAATTATATTTTTCAAGAAAGGCATATTCACCTTCTTAAAACAACTTGTTAATGTTTTACATTTTATTCTATGATAATGATTAATGAGCCTCACAACAATATTGAAAGGCATTATTTTTTTCAATATTTTATATTATAATTTTATGGTGACTTTTCTTAATGTCTAAAAAAGTTATATATATATATATATATAATACTAGTGTCCTTGAAGAATCCATCCATTTGGAGTTGTTGGCTCAAGTGTTTGAGCTGGCAAGAGTTCAGCATGTGTCGTACAGGTGTTGGTGTTGGAAACATGTCCAGCATCGACACCCCACCAGCTCAAGCAAGAGGAGTGTTTGTGCTTCATAGACAGAATGTGGCAGTACAATATTTTCTTAATGATACCTATTTAAAATAATTTTTGTTTCTAAAAAAGATAGCCTATTCATAGCCTAGGGCAAGTGTTGATAAGTGATAACACTGACCAACTGCTTATCCATTTGAAAGAACTATAATGAAGCTTAATCTTGCAACCACTTTTTATTGTCTTAATTATTTTGGGTATAAAAGTAGTGCAATATGTATTGTTACTAGGTTCTTAATGCAAAACCAGAAAATGTTGAGAGGGAAGCAGAAATTGTAGCACAGAGTGGTCGTCTTGGGGCAGTGACAATTGCTACCAATATGGCTGGTCGTGGGACAGATATAATCCTTGGTGGTAATGCTGAATTTATGGCACGGTTGAAGCTTCGTGAAATATTGATGCCAAGGTATTATGGAACTTTAATTGACAAAAGTTTTATTATGGAGATTTTATTCTTCCATGTACTTGTTGCCTTTTGATTGAATATTATTTAAAATGGTGTTTGGAAGAAAAGAGGATAGGTTTAGTGGGAGGAGGTGAGGATGCTTAAAGAGAGATGCTGCCTTGGATGGGTCTTTAAAGAGTGAGATGCTCTCTGCTAAGTTAGAAACAAAAATGCTTAATGGAAGTGTGTGCATGCCCCTGTTTATAAGAGAAAAGGAAAAGTATTGTCTGAAATGAAGGAGTGGGGTAGTTATAGTGAAGTGGTTTAGGGTTTAAGTGGCCCCCACCGTGTGTGAGAGAAAGCATATAACAACACCTAGGTAGAACTATTGTAGTTACATATGTATATTCCTTGCTTGCACAATCTCACTGTTTCCAGAATTTATTTGTCACATACAATCTTAATGGGAAAGCATCTTCTGATTATTCCTATCCTGTGGTTAAATTCCAATTCTTAGAGCCTGTCTTGCATTAGATCTGAAAGTTTAAGCAATTTGCAAGTTGTTGAAGCCATCTTATCAAACATGCATTACATTTTTTTCTGGGAACATATGATTGCAGAGTTGTTAAGCCATCTGAAGAAGGCTTTGTATCAATAAAGAAACCTCCTCCCTCCAAGACATGGAAGGTATGTCATTTTTATTTTTAAAGTATTGTTTATGTAAATACAATTATGGTGTGTGTGCTCTAACATCCTTCTACTTACTTTTTAGAAGGAGGATGCTAGCAACCTATTCTTCTTTTAGACCAAAATGTCCTATTTATTATTTCTAAAAAGCAAAAGTAGATAAGGGTATTTAAGACATTATAGGAACAGCCTAAGGAATCAAGTAGAATAAAACATGAGTTTTATTAATTGAATGAAATTGAACAGGAACCATGAGAAAGAATTTTCCTCCTAGGGTTTCCCCTTTTTTACGAACTTTGTAACTCTCTAAATGAATCCTGCTGCCATTATACCCCTTATCTATCCAACTGATCCCCTCTAACTAAATAACTGCTCAAATTGTCCCTACTTAGCTGTCTCTAACTATTTTTTTCCTTCTGTTCTGTCCTAGACGTTTACAATGATAATCTTTTTTTAAATTTATATTTATTATTTACATGTTTTTTTCTCATTCTCTCTCTCTCCCCCTACTTTTTCATCATTTTTTAAATTTAAATATGCCATGACTCTGAAAGATTCCACTAATGGAAAACATAAAAAGGTGCAGGTGGGCAGTTCTTGAAACTACGATTGTTCATTTTTGTTAGAATGAATCATTGGTTAATAAAATTGCCACACTTGGAAGTTCTGGATAGCAATTATTAGGCACCATTAAACCCAATGAGCATGTTTGCATCCTCCAACATTTTCAGTTTCCAATAGTGAACAGTATGCATAAGAGATAATGTTGTGTTTGAACCCAGGCTTTTGTTTGATCATCTTTGACTGTGAGAGTTGCAGTTATGGTTAAAAATGAAAGTGGGAAGAACATGGGTGGGCATTATAAATAGAATTAAGTTGTATGATGGTGGATAGGGAGTTCTGGTGGAAAAAGAAAGAAGTTGGACTCAATCTTTTTTTTTTAACATATTATATTATAAAAATACCCATAAATCTATGTTGCTTTGGATGTGTGTGTGTTTATTTTCTTTAAAAGTGTTGCATGTTTATGTGTGTGTGTGTGGGTGCACATACTTTTTACAGTGACTGTTTTGGAACTCCACTTATATGGTATATTGTGATTCAGGTGAATGAGAAGTTATTCCCATGCCAACTATCAAATAAAAATGTTGACATGGCTGAGAAGGCTGTGCAATTAGCTGTTGAAACATGGGGCAAGAGATCCTTAACTGAACTTGAAGCAGAGGAGCGCCTATCCTATACCTGTGAAAAGGTGACAATCTGACGATGATGGATTTTTTAGTGTAATTAAGCTAGACATTAGAATGTTAGAGTAACTAACTACTTTTATTTTTTAAGATAAGTAAAGCTTTCTTGGACATATCACTTTTCTGAATTTTCCATCTTCAACTTGTCATTATATATTTTTATGTAGGGTCCTGCTCAAGATGAAGTCATTGCCAAGCTGAGAAATGCATTTCTGGAAATTGGAAAAGAATATAAAGTCTTCACTGAGGAAGAGAGGAAGAAGGTCAATTTGTTTCTTGACTAATACTTCCCTTCATACATTGCTGTTGATACATTATTAATGATCATTATGACTGCAGGTTGTGGAAGCTGGTGGACTACATGTAGTAGGCACAGAGCGTCATGAATCACGTCGAATTGATAATCAGGTTTTTTTATCTTTCCTTTTCCTTGTAGGGTTGAAAGATGGGAAGCCGGGATGTAATGGCTTGTGGCCTTGGACATCCGCATCTCTCCTACCTTCTTCTATTATTCTTGCAGCTATAATAGCTACTGCTACTTCTACCACTCCTACCCTGTCAAATAAGTATTTAAAGTTGGAACTTTTTTTTATCATCCATAAAGCTGCGTGGTCGAAGTGGCAGACAAGGAGATCCGGGAAGCTCACGCTTTTTCTTAAGTCTTGAAGATAACATATTTCGTATTTTTGGTGGAGATCGAATTCAGGTAATGCATATGTTGTGTTGCTGGCTACACTTGGAATTTGATTGCCCAAAACTTAGTTAATATTGTGATATGTAGGGCTTAATGCGAGCTTTCAGAGTTGAAGACCTACCTATTGAGTCCAAGATGTTGACCAAAGCATTAGATGAAGCCCAAAGGAAAGTGGAGAATTATTTCTTTGACATTCGGAAGCAATTGTTTGAGTATGATGAAGTACTTAACAGCCAAAGAGATCGAGTTTATACCGAGAGAAGACGAGCCCTTGAATCTGACAACCTTCAGTCTCTTCTTATTGAATATGCTGAATTGACAATGGATGACATTTTAGAAGTAAGCCTTGCTAAAATTATGCTCCTCTTTGTACCTTGCTTCATTGTCTAACTTAATAATGCAATCATGATGAATTAGGCAAACATTGGTTCTGATTCTCCAAAAGACAGCTGGGATCTTGAAAAACTAACTGCAAAAATTCAGCAGTAAGTGAAATCTTTTGCCCTGATGCTTGATGCCATGTTTAGTTTAGTTATATGCAGAACCTTGCTTAATTGCTTTTGTTCCTTTAGTGCATTCATGCGTGATCTAAGTCTCTTGTATAGACATCATTGTTCTAATTCATTAATGATTTACCTTCATTTTTATTGGTGTTAAATGGTAAAGCTGATAATTTTTCCTCAACCGAGACTAAGTTTTCCTTGAGCAATCTTAAGAAAACCTTTCACATCATCCTGATCCACTTAGGGAAAGTGATAGTCTGGTGGTATTTTTTTGTAAATAAAAATAAAATTTAAAATATTTTCTCAAACCAATCTATTCCTAATTATTCTAATTGTTGGCCTAAAGACCAAACTGAAAAGTCAAAATAAGTAATCCTCTCTTGGATATTTGTTTTTGGGTTTCTAAAGGACTGTTGTGTTCTTGTGCATTATTTATAGTGGGGTTTTCTTTACGAGTTTAATAGGCGTGTCTTGCTAGTGTAAAAATCATTACACTGACAACTAATCATAAATCATCTTTAATATGATTCAAGATAATTAACAAACTTATCATAAATGAGCGTTTAACTGTCAATGTGTGTATTATTTTCTCTTCCTTTATTTGGGCACTTCATGAGAGTTTAATTTCTATCTATGCACTGTCAGTCTAAGTTTTACATTATCAACCAATTAAAAATCATGATAAATATGATTTTTTAAGTAGTTATTATAAAAGTCAACAAACTTACCATACATGACAATAGGGGTGTGTAAAAACATTAAATCAACCCGTTCAAAACCAAATGGAGCCACTTTATGAAAACAATTCAGTTTGAACCAAATTGTTTTCATAAAGTGGTTCAAGCTGTTTGGTGCCAACTGAACTGTCTGTTTTTGTAATGTGGTTAGGTTTTTTTTTTTTTTTTTAAATATCAAACCCTGCCCAACTTTACATGCCAGTTTAAATTAAACCAATTAACTATTTGCTTACTTGATAATGCATTTTTTCGCCTAATCTTGGATCTAAAATTATGCTGATGGAAGATATTTCATTTTCTCTTCAGATATTGCTACTTGTTGAATAATCTATCCCCTGATTTGCTGGGGAACACGTGTTCGGATTATGAGGAATTGCGGAATTATCTCCGTCTTCGTGGTCGTGAAGCCTACCTGCAGAAAAGGGTCAGTTTAATAATTATTATTTGGGAATTAATCAACCATTCTCCTTATGTTTGTTTCTTTTCTGTTCCTTCAATTAGATAACACATTTGGGGGTGGGGGGTTAAAAGATCTTACTATTTAAAAGGGAGACTTTTTGTTAGTAAGGCTTTATATTTTCAATTAAATTTTAAAACCACAAAAAGTAAGATAAGTGATTTAAATCAAATAATTGATTATATATTTTTCGGGTAGGGGGAGAGGGAATTATCAACCTCAGTGCAACTTGTACTTATGCTATTAAATGTTGGACTTATAGCATCATGTGTCTTTCTTTACCATTTATTTCTTTTTGAATTTACCTTTTTTATTACAACAATGCTGCCAATAGGATATTGTGGAGCAACAAGCAGCAGGCTTGATGAAAGAAGCAGAGCGGTTCCTAATCTTAAGCAATATCGATCGCCTGTGGAAAGAACATCTGCAGGCACTAAAATTTGTTCAGCAAGTCGTGGGGTTACGGGGATATGCGCAGCGGGATCCACTTATTGAGTATAAGCTTGAAGGCTATAACCTTTTCTTGGATATGATGGCGCAAATAAGAAGAAATGTCATATATTCTGTGTATCAGGTTTGCTTTTAATCTAGATTTTTAGGCTACTGAGCTTTCCACCTTATCCGTTTTATAACTGCGTAACCCTTTCTTTTGAACTTTTGGCAGTTCCAACCTGTGCTGGTAAAGCAAGATCAGGACACAACAGAGAATCGGAAATCAGGAAAACGTAATATTGCACGCTCTCAAGTTAATCCAAACCCTGATCCAGTTGGCACTGTCGAGCCTTCAACATCAAGTACTACTTCCTAATACGGCACTCAAGACTAATGTATCTGGAGTTCCAGCATATTGAGCTAGAAGGAACAACATAGAAAGCGTCAGTTGATCCTCCATGTTTGTAGCAATTTATTTTAGAGAGATTGTCATATGGTCAGACGTTGTAAAGATTTACAAATGTATAGCAAGCTATAAAAAGCTTCAGTTTATCCTCCATGCATGTCGCATTTTATTGTAAAATAGAAATTATGATGCTCAAACGAAAACAAAATTACAAATACATTTAGTTTATAAATCCAAAATATAGTGATTAAATCACACGTGACAGCATTTTAGTTTTTTTTGTCAGGGTCCTGAAAATCACTTTGCACATCAAACATTCTTGCTGAATTTTTCCCTACAGGTGAAAGTTCAAATCTATCGCCTTGAATAACTTCCTGAACAATTTTATTTATGCTGCTTCCTGTAATTAAAAACAATCTCAACAAATGTTACTCAACTCAATTTAATTAAAAACAATGGGAAATGCGACACCACCCAGCTTCTAATCACCTTCGTGGAACCGTCCATATGCTTGAAGTGGAGGTATAATATAAAGGGCACCATGCAAAAAGATGGACATGTGTCAATCAACCCCCTGGCTCATCTACGAGTAGAGATGCACATTGAATAGTGCTTTCTTTTGTTCTCTTGGTTTGTTCTTTATATATATAGGGGAAAAACAGTTGCAAAAGACTTGAAGATATTGAATATTTTATGGGAAACATCAACGAATAGAGATATTTATGTTGATTATTAATGAATTAAGGGCACGTCGTTACCTTCGTCTTACAATCCTTGCAATGTGGTGTGGGTCCACCAAGTTAATAATGACTTTGTCTGAATACCTTATCGTACCTGTGTTTTATTATATTTGATTTAATAATAATAACAATAACAATAACAACAATGTCCTAATGAAGGGCAAGTGTATCACGCCGAAATGGGTTGTTTTGTTTCTCTTCCCTTTATTAATTTGATTCACGCTTGTTGGTGTCTTCGGTATGAAAGAAAATGGAAGAAACTAGAAAGGATAGAAGAAAAAGGAACGAAAAGTGGTACAAAAAAAAAAAGATTACTCTACCATTCGTAACATATAGTATGAAAGTACTGTCGAGCATGGGATTAACTGTTGTTAGGTTGTTCTAATTTATCTAATGATATTTTAAATTCAAATTTTAAGTAAAATTTGTGTTAAATATTTAAAAGAATTTTGCATTCACAGTAATCATCCTATACTTTAGCAAAACTGTTTTCAATAAGAAAAATACGAAAAAAAAAATCTTAAAACCACACATTAAAGAAAACTCTTGAAAACGCTTTGGTTAAAGAATAGCTGCCAAAAGCGTTTCATTTAAAATGAAAATTCAAATCTATCATACAAAAGTAGATTTATAATATACTGATATTAGAATTCGTGAAATGCATGATTTTTCAAGTGAAAAAAGAAAGAGAAAAATATAAAAGAGTAAAACGTTTTGATTTTTTTTTTAAAAAGTAAATAGTAGTAGTCCAACCGTTAATATTTGACGAGGGTTGGACAATTTTAATATATATATATATATATATGATTTTTTGTGTTTATTTTCTTTGTCACATCATTTATTAGATGATGTTGTCCATTTTATTATATTAATTATATTTCTCTGTACTAAGATGACTTTGTGAGGTGGAATCAGAACATATTTTATTTGTAATTATAAAATTATGTTTGAGGTAATTTTATTTATAAATTAAGATTATTATTTTTGTGTTCATTTTATTTTTATAATATTTTCAACTATAAACCAAATACACTTAGTTTGTTTTCATTTTCCACATCTTCTAAGAAGCTCAAAACTGTAACAGCAATGCAAACAGGGTGAGATGGTCCTGAATCCTCATGATTCATGAACTGCGAACTACATATTCATTTATTATCAGTTATTATTATCGTCTTGGAATGGGGATACTGAATAAACGACGAACCTCATTTCTTATTTTCAGCTTGACCAATAAATAACGAACCTCATCTCGCTCCAATACGATTTTGATATAAAGCAGTAATTTTTTTTATTCACATGAATTAAATTAGATAAAAAAAAGTTTTACAACAACTTGTAGCTTCTATATATTATTTAATCAATTGAGTTAGATGTCTTAATAATTTTATAAACATTTAACTAAATTAACACAATAATTCTTTGTTAAAAAATAGGGAGATTTTCCACTTCCAATCCCTTAACTTGTTTTTTAACTACCATAATTACGTTTTGTAAAAAAAAACACAATTACGTTTTAGTTTTAATTTAGTTTCTTTAAAGAATTTATTTTAAGCACATTGATATTGATAATATAAGAATATTTATATTGTCATTTTGTTATTCCTTTGAAAGTCTTTTTTTATTTTGTCATTCAATTTAGTTTAATAATTTACTTTTTTTTTATATTGGATTCGATAAATTTACTTTATAACATGATAAAACACACAGACAATATTTTATATTATTGTTCAGTTAACATAATAAAATATTTTATAGTATAGTTTAATTATAAATCACGATATACAATAAACTTATTAATTTTTATAATTACTTTAAAAGCCCTATATATCCCACTTACTCGGTTACCCGTAAATAGAGGTCTCTTATTATGGCGGCCTGGTAATAATCCAAACATCACATAGCAAGCAATAATCAAATAGTTCAATTACGGTAATTGGCTCTTTTATATCACTCTCTTCTTGCTTGATTATGAGTAAATAGAGGCCTCTTATTAAAATTCCTAAAAGTGGATGAGGACAAATGTAAGGTTGTTATTGACTTAGAGAATATTTAATAAACTATAGATCATGAATAAATAAGAAATTAAACCCTCTTCGCCTCAAAATAAATATCATTTTAAATTATTTTACTCATAAAAAACTAATAAATAAAAATAATAGTTTTATCAAACCAATCTTAAAATAGATAAAAAATAATAATAACATAATGAAATTTAACGAATTCATCATAATATATGTGATCCATATACAATATATGAAATAATACAAATTTTTAACTGTCATTTAGACTTATTATGAACAATAAATTTTAAAAAAAATATTTAAAAATATGAAATTTAGATATTTATAACCTGTTAAGGTAAGGAATCATGGTTTAATATTAGATTAAAAAATTAAAATAATTTTAAGGATATTAATAAGAAAAAATAATTAATAATATATTAATCAGATGGGATCATTATTATTTTGGGATGGGAGAGAGGAAGTAGTAGATTATATATCAAAGATTTTAAATATCTTGCATCATAATCTTAGAGAATATTTAATAGCTATTGAATGCAAACTACTTTATGGTATATTTGGCTAATCTGTACAAGCGTTCGTTCATTTCTTGCTTGCACATGTATGGCACATGTCTTCCCCTGTTTGTGTTACAAATTGCATTCTACAAATCATAATAATAAAACAAACAAAAGAATAGAGCCGTTGATCAGAGAGATGGAGTGTTTGAAAAGGTAGATTGATCAAATCAAGTATTACGTACGAACTGGATATTGTTTTACGATCAAAATCATAGATTCATTCATAGGTTTTCCCGAGAAACACGCGAACAATGTGGTGAGTGCATCATGCAAGCCTCTGCAATTGTCTCTGTTTGTGTCTCTTTCTCCCCTTTTTAGAAAGTCAGCGTCACTGCTTCAGCAATGGAATAATCATCGGTGAAATACCCAAAATCAGACACCGCGATCAACTGATTACAACAGTTTCTTCATAGCGAGTTCTGTCTTCAAAATCATTGCTTGCTGTTGGTGGCTTTCTGGGTTAGTTGCTTCTTCCACAATGGTAGAGAGAGAGAAAGAAAGAAAGAGTTTGGAAGAAGATAGAGAGACATACTGAGAAAGGGGGTCCTACTGCTTAATCTTTGAGGGGCATCAACAGTCCATGTCAATGATTTTTACTTGGGTTGGGTGGTGCTGCTTTGTTCTCAAATTGACCCATCCAATCACCATCACTGTATCAGCATCACACTCTTTTCTTTCTCACCATTTTGATCAGTAAACCAAAGCTTCTCTTCTCTCTCTCTCTCTCTCTCTCTCTGGTCCTTTTTCCATCACTAGGGATTTCAAATTGGTCATTGAGGGTGGCTCCGAAGCTCTGCCTCTGGTCAAAAGGGACAAGTGGATCTCACTCATATGAAGAGACTTTCAACTGTGAGTGAGTTTGTGTTTGCTTATTGGCTTGTTGCTTTTTATTCCCTCTACCTTTCCCCTTGAGTGGTCTCAATCCAATGTTACTTTTTGGTTTCCACTGTCAAGCTTAGTGTAGTACTGGGTGGAGTAGTAAGATCTAAAAACAAAAATTTGTACACAGATCAAGAACAGCATGATGGGATTCTCCGCTGTCTACGTTAGTGTAATTTAATCTGTGTTACTTGTTATCACTCATGCTTGAAGAGGTGGTCAATGAGAACTGATTGATCTTTGATTTTCTGCTTTTCTCTGTTGCTTTCCTGGTATTTGAAAATGTCTTCTTGCTTATTTAACTGTTTCATGAAATGTAGCTGATCTGAGTAGATTTTCCGCTCATCAATTTGAAATTCTTCAATCAGGCTTTTATAGTTCTGTAATTTCATATTATTGATGCTTGCTGAGATACTCCTCTTGTTGCAGTTGAAGTAGCATGTGAACTTCTGCTTATGGTTTTATAGAAATTGATATTTTCCACAATGAGGACACTTCTAACCGATGGTGGCACGTTTCTCTTGCAGTTGGTGGATGTGTTTTTGGTTCTTGCATTGTTCAGTTGTAGCACATGGACAGTGTGGAGCAGCTCATGCTGCAATCAGATAAACTTGAATGAAGTCCGTCCTCACAGTGTCAGTATTACTGAATTTGGAGCTGTTGGCGATGGGATCACTCTCAATACAAAAGCATTTCAGAATGCCATTTTCTACCTAAATTCATTTGCAGACAAAGGTGGAGCCAAACTTTTTGTCCCAGCAGGTCGGTGGTTAACTGGAAGCTTTGATCTCATCAGCCATCTAACTCTGTGGTTGGACAACCATGCAGTAATCCTTGGATCCACGGTAATCTGCTCAATGTAAATAATATGGTGAAATGCAAGGAAAAGGGAAATTAGCATATCTGTCAAATGGGTGTTTGCTTTGCTGGCTTGCCTGCAATGTAATTATGACATAATTCAATGTCAGTTTCAGCATAGACACAATTATGCATATTAATCAATTTGGCACTGTTTTATTATAGTTAATTAACAATAGGTACTTCCTGAGCTATATATATGTGTTAATTTGCAATGCTAGAATTTTCTTATTATTTAATTTTTGGCTTAAGAAATCTATTTATGTTTGTATTTTATACACTGGTAGTTTAATCTGTTGACCTTGCTGTCTCAATTATGATATGTAGCATGAGACATAAATGCCATATCATGTTTGTTACAGAATTCTGACGACTGGCCAGTTGTGGATCCTCTACCATCATATGGCCGTGGAAGGGAGTTGCCGGGTGGAAGGCATAGAAGCCTCATTTATGGGCGCAATTTAACTGATGCTGTCATAACAGGTTGGTAATATTCAATAAGGAATTATCTTCTATACATACATTTAAATCACACCCAAATTTTGACACTCTTTTCACCTCTCTCTATCTCTCTTCTTTCCATACTACATCACCCATCATATTTATTATTTTTCCTCCTTTCATTCCTATCTCTCTCTTCCCTCCCAAGGTGTATGCACCTGCAATGGGTGTGGAAAAAAATCTTTTTGTATTTCAATTTATTGATGCCATTGGTATTCCAATGAAGGTAACAATGGAGCTATAGATGGTCAAGGGAGTATCTGGTGGAACAATTTTCGGAACAAAACACTGAATTATACACGTCCTCATTTGGTTGAGTTGATGAATTCAACTGGGGTTCTCATTTCAAATGTAACTTTCTTGAATTCACCATTTTGGACTCTTCACCCTGTATATTGCAGGTTTGTTCCTTTAAGAAGGATTGAATTTATCCATACTTATTTGCTGAACTTCATGCACTAAATTACCATTTTAAAATTATGCAATAGTGAAGCTTTCATGATTAGGGGGAGATCTGAAACTGTTTTTCTGGATGAACAGCCATGTAACAATTCAGAACGTCACAATCATTGCTCCTCTTAGTTCACCAAATACAGATGGCATTAATCCAGGTAAGTTTTCTCCCTTAAGCCGAAAAGTCGTACCCTGTGTAATCAATAATGCATAACTATTCTAGATTGATTCTCAACAATCCAATGTTTTTAAATCCAGTAGTGTTTGGTTTAAGGGAATAAATTAGAGGTGAAAGTGATTTGAGTTGAATTAAGGTGAAAGTGGTAGAGAAGTATGCTTGGTAAGGGTGAAAGGTAGATGAAAGTTTTGAAAAAAAAGTGGGTCCCATGCTATTTTACTTTCATCTCAAAAATGGAGTGTATTTTGAGATGAAACGGGGTGAAAGTAAGGATTGGTGAGAGAGAACATTAAATACTAATGATGCACTTGCCAAAATTGAGCTTAATGAGAAGACCCTCACGTTGCTTTCTTTATTATTTTTTTCGTGTATTCTCTGCTGGTGGCAACATAATCAACTATGCTATAATTGGGTTGTCACTCACTCATTCGGACTTTCTTTCAAGTGGCATTAGATGAAGTTGCATAATTGATTATGTAATTTACATAATCTACTACTAGTGCTCAATTAGTTAAAAAATAAATAAAATTGTGTCACCCTTAAGAGGAATCATGCATTCTTTTAATGGGGGTAAAATGGACATTTGCTTAATCTTTATTTTTTTTTACTTTCTCCTTTTATTACTTACCTACTATTTTAATTCTAATCTTTAATCTCTTTAACACTCTCTTTCATCTCAATCAAACAACCTAACTTTCTACTCTCTTTCATCTACTTTTTCATTACTCACTTTCATCTCAATTTATCCCAATTCATCCCTCTCTACCAAACATAGCCTTAGTGTGATATCAAGTTCTTGTCATGATTTGTTTTAAAGGGAAATTTTCATCTGGACCAAAGGAAGTCTAAATTTCTAAAAACGTGGTGCAATACATTCATCACCTAGTCGGGTTAGGCTATCATTGTTATTGTGTTGGTAGTGGTGCTTACATTCATAGAAATAAAGCTATATGTATCTCCTACTGTAGTTGTGTTTTTTCTTGTTCGGGTTAACTTATGTGCCCTCTATTTGACACTTAAACTGCACCAATGTCCTTACCAAATTTCTTTCAAAACACTAATCATATTCTCATATTCTCATATATACCTTCTAATTGTGTCCAGATTCTTCAGACAATGTATGCATTGAAGACTGTTATATAAGCACCGGTGATGATCTGATTTCCATCAAAAGTGGATGGGATGGATATGGCATTTCATTTGGTCGACCCAGTACAAATATTAACATCTGCAGGCTCATTGGGAAGACAACGAGTGCAGGGATTGCTATTGGAAGTGAGATGTCTGGAGGAGTATCAGAAGTTCATGCGGAAGATATTTACATTTTTGATTCACATAGTGCATTTAGAATAAAAACTTCTCCTGGAAGGGGTGGTTATGTTAGAAATGTCTATATCTCTAACATGATCTTGGCAAATGTAGATATTGCTATTAGGTTTACTGGTTTATATGGAGAACATCCAGATGACACTTATGACCCAGATGCTCTACCGGTAATAGAAAGGATTACTATCAAGGATGTGATAGGGGAAAAAGTCAAACGTGCCGGCCTTATACAGGGTATTAAAGGTGACAACTTTGTCAATATCTGCCTATCAAACATCACCCTTAATGTGAGCTCAAAATTGCCATGGAACTGCTCTTACATTAAAGGATTCTCTGACTTGGTTTCACCAGAAGCTTGTGAGCCTCTCAAAGAAAGAATATTCCCTGACCATTGTTCAGACTGTTACTATTTACCAAACCACTTGAAGAGTTTGAGTAATCAAAACTGGCGTCCTTGGTTACTGTCTTGATAAATTATGTTTAGATATTCAAGCTACCAAGGTTTACTTGTAGCTGAAATTTGATTGGCGGGTTTTTTCAACAGAACAAATTTTACCCGATGGAAGTTGAATGGTGTTGCTGATCTGCTGCTGTCTGTATGCAGAATGACACCGAGAGATGATTGTTTCTTGTAACTTGTGTGCAGTAACAAATAATTGAGTGATTTATCGGAAATATGAAAATGAATGATTTTATGTCTTGCTTTCCTAGCTACTTATTATTTTGGAGAAGTAAAATGATTTTTTTTTCCATTGATTGAAAACAAATAAAGACAAAAACGTCGTTGATTGTTTATAGAGCTGAGGTTACTTGGATATTATTATATTGAATAAGGAATTCAACAAGGGAGAGGGGGAATATAATCAATTTCCCATCTTTCACTCTTAAGCATGTCAGCATGATTATTGTTGGTTGTTTCATTTTCATGTAGCTTTGTTTATTCTAGGGAACTTGTCTTGCTGAGAAGTGAGATGGGTACATAAGTTGTTTCAAATAACTTTGCCTTAACAATAAAATTGGAATAATAATGGCTAGCTGGGAAAAGAACATGATTGCATTGCCTATATATGAGAATTAACAGATCAAATGAGCCATACTTACAGGTTCATTGGCTAGTTGGAACATAAATTACATGTATAAAAATTAAACAGAAATCCATGTGACACAATGATTAACCATCCCATGTATAAATTATAAGGAATCAATGATAAAATGGACATATCAACAACTCTTTCTCTAAGGTTGAGAATCTTAACTTCTAAAATACGTTGCTTATCTTGGGGATGGTTCGCTATCATCTTTGCTGATCACTGAACAAAGAACCTGCCTTGAAATATGTGTTTCGAGCTCCCTGGACACACCAGTTAATTTCAAGTCGAAGCTGCTTCTATATTTGTGATGTGGAGATGCCATCATGCTGCTAGAGAACACCGTTGGTGAACCAGCTGAAAATCTCCTTCTTGGGCTTGAAAACCTTCCTGGTGATTCGGTAAGTCTGCCTTGTGCTATAAAAGATGTTGAGCCAAAATCCTCAGTGTCCATATTTTTATCTGCATTAATCAATGGTCCGCATTTTGTTTCCAATGGAAGAGGTTTTAATGAATTATGTTCACCCATTGGCTTTTCTCTCATAATCCTTTCCCTGGCCTTCTCAGCTGCCAGTAGGGCTTTCTCTCTGGTCAACTTTATGAGTTTCCATGGGTTAATGCTAACATGGAACTTCTTTGTCTTGATCAAGGGGGAAGGTTCAGTTTCTCCTTCAATCCTGATAGACAACCTAGGTGAGCTCTGAAGCTCAAAACAAACTGCCCTGTTAGTTGAGTCAGAATCACAGCATAAAATGAAGCAAGCAATCTATCTGATTCTTACCTGGTTTCCTTTGCATAGAAATCTTGACATTAGTGTTGGCTTTTCAGGTGAGTCAAAATCTACGCTCTCATCTGAAGAGAAATCAGAATCATTGAATGATTCCAATTCCATGGTTTCATTCTCTTCTTTCATGGCTAGAATATAGTCATAGGTTCTCATTCCCTTCACCAATAACAGATACAGCAGGATTCAATAGCAACGGACATTCCAATAAAAGAATATAGCTAGAAATTGATGGCAAAGCACTTTGGCAAACTGATTATTATTGATTTAATAGCATGTGTGTTTGTCTTAAAGCATAGTAGTATATGATCATTGACAGTTTCAGAAACAGGAAACAAAACTACCTTTCGTATGAGAACTACATGAAAGAAGAACAGCTGTCCCAGTGCTGCTGAACTATAAGCTGTCAGCAAGAGAAGAAACACCTGCAGCATTCCATGAAAATTGAAAGAAAATCAAATGCAATGTTCAATCCTAGATTCAAGTCTCAGCACAGAATAGTGAGAATACAAAAAAACTGATTCAGACAGCTCTTACACATATGGTGGCAAGAACTCCTCTTGGAAAATCTACATAAAGCTTCCTCTGAAGCTCCTTTTCTATTCCCCTCCTATCAACAAAGCACCTGATAAATATAGCAATTGCAGTCCCTCCTTCAATCAAAAGCTGTACACATAACCAACAATGTTGGAAACAACTCAACTAACCTAGCCGAAGCACTTGCTATTTTGGTTTCTAAAATTGAAAGAGTCTATATACACTAGTGATTACCAACCATTAACAAGACAAAAATCATGAGAAGAAAGAAGGTTGTGTAGTTCCTTTTCCCAACACAGTTATTCAGCCACTGGAAACAAGCGATAGCAATTATATATTTATATCACATTATCACAATAACCAAAGATGAGAAGAAAAACATGAAATTAGAAAGGACTGAACATAAGACTACCTACCCTGCAATGGTGATCAAACCCTTCAACACAGCGATTGCAAGTCCTGCAGTGCTTACTGTGTCTTTTCACCTGATTCACAGGAGAGTTAGATTTAACGGATTAAAAATAAGAATTTGTTTAGACAATTTTCTCAATAAGAACATATAATAAGAAGGTAAAATGAATAAAGCTTTTCTCCCTTATGTTAAAATTAGCTTATGTATAAGGTAATGTAAACTTTCGAAGAAGTTAAATGAGAGAGTTGTTTCTATAAATTAGCTTAATTTATGGTTTTTAAATTGTGATTTACATTGGGGACAAATGTGAAAAAATACGGCTGATGTGGCCGTGATTGCGATTGTGGTAATTCGAAACACCTTGACATTGAGGCCGCAATGGTATTTAAAACCAAGTTATATATATAAACAAAATAACTAATTTCATTTTACTTGGTAAAATTCTTCACATCAAGTATCTTATAGAGAAATTTACGATATGAGAGTAATTGAAGAACCTCAAAATCACAGAGTGCACAAAACGAGATGTCATCCTCATTGAGATTGGGGGCAATGGCATCATCATCATCCTTCATGACAAGGGGGAATGGTAGGAGAGGCTCCATTTGAGGACTAGTCTTCAATGGATCCAGGTACTTCCTCTTAATGAAGGTCCTAAGCAACTTCCTCTCTACCCTCCTGAAGAACCTCATCACAATCTGGCCAAGAATGAAGCCGTAATTCAGCTTCGGAATCGCGTCCGATTTGGCTCGCTGCTTCTTCTTATTCTTGTTCCGGAAGCTGGTCCTGTCCGTGGGGTCAATCGCCGTACACCTCACGAACAGAAACATGACGGCAACCGCGACAGAGGAAAACGTGAGGGTGAGTGTTATCTCGGAAGTTCGGTTTCCGAGGAAGAGTCCGAGGAAGGTGTAGAAACACACCACCAGAAAAGCGTACACTGCCGCGCCAACAAACTGCAATCACAAACTCAATGCTTAGATTTAAATATTCTGAAAAAAAGGAATGGAAGTGGAAAATGGGGAAAACCTGTAAAGGGTGAAGAGGGCGTTGCCAGCCATGGCGTCTCATGGTATGTATAATAGTGAAGCAATGAAATGTGGGATTGATGTGAGAAACGAGAGAGAGAGAGTTATTAGAGTTGCTTGTTCCAACTCAACTCAACGGTCAAGTCTTTCTTTCTTTTTTTCAAAATTGAACTGAACCGGGCTCCATTGGATGCTAATCCTGGGGATCCAACGGACGCCAATAGTAGCTCTTTCTATGCTTTTCCCATAAAAAGACAAAGTTTGTGGGACCATCGAGTTTCAGGCCTTGGTATCCTATGGGCTGGACTCTTGATTGACTATATTCCATTGGGCCGTTCATCATTACATCCAACTTCCAAAGTAAAATAAATACAGCGTCTCTCGTTTTTTTTTTTGTTAATTAAGTTTTTAATTTCTAATTTTTTTTTTTAAATTTGATTTTTTATCTCTAAATTTTTGTTTGACTTAAGGTCTCTCAAAATTTTTTCATTAATGTTTTTAGTCTCTAAAATTTTGTTCAACTGATTAATGTCTCTTAATTTCTTTTCTTTGATGTTTATAGTCCCAAAACTTTAGAAAAATTCAATTTTTAATCCTTCAAATCTCATCAAAAAATAAAAATAATAAAGTTTAAATTTTTTTTCAGGGATTACAAACTCAAATTTGTAAAATTTTAGGGACTAAAAAATTAATTAATATTTTATATTTATACATACATATATATATATATATATATATATATATAAAATTGACTCTTGATTTTAATTATCCATATTCAGTTTTTATAGTTTTATATTATTCGAATTGACTTCCTTACCTTGAAATCTCATCCGGAAATATAATAGAGGTGTAATGTATTATTAATTTGTATTAATTAGAAAAATAAAAAATTCCATAAATATCTAAATAAAAAAATACAAAATGTATTCAATAATTGATTTTTGTTTTAATTTTTATGAAAATATTTTATATATTTTCTTTTACAATATCAAAAAAATTATTAAAGTATTTTTATTAAATAAAAAATCATAAAAAAAAAAGATGACTTGTTCATAAAAAAATGACTTGTTCATAAAAAAATGACTTGTTCCTATTATTTACAGAATTTATATGTCTAAATCTTCTAGAAAGTAGTACTTCCGTTGTTTCTAAAATATTGATTTCTTTTTATTCAAAACTATTGATATTTTACACATTCCCAGTTTCATTAATTATTCTTTTACATATACACTTATTTAAAATAGTTATATTTGATTTTGAGATCACTATACTTGCAGCCTATTAAAAAAAAGCACTTCAACAAACAATAAATCACAATTGTATCTCATACTAAATAAGACTATTTAGAGTAAATATATTAATATTTTATATTTATTAAATGCTTCTTAACGAGTGTACACTACCCTTAAACATTTCTTCATCAATTAGGTTAGATCTTATTCCATTGGTGTAATAGCCTATGAAAGCATGAAAACCAAACACAAAAACTTAACATGCTTTTGACATATATGTTTTTGGAACACAGAAGAGTAATATATATGAGTTGTTATTCTTTGTGATTTCTATGTAAATAACATCTTCCCAACTTGTTATTGTTGCTTACACATAAGAAGTATATTACAATAAATAAATTTTTTTTTCACACATCCTCGGTTTGAAGACTATATAAAGTCTAGGCAATTGGACAAAATGTCCGGACAGACAATTTTTTTTTTTTTGAACGAGACAGATAATTTATTATTGTAAATGATTTTGTATGTGTAATATGTATAATACCTCAGAGAAATTGAAAATGGAAATAAAACATAATAGAAAGTTATCTCCAAGAGTCTTGATATAAACATTCTTAATCTCACTTCATAAAGTTTGTCAATAACTTATTAGGCATTCTCTTGAATATATTCCCATCTTGAGTTCATTTTACTTGAATTATAGAGCAATAGATTATTGATCTTCGTGCTTCAATTATCTAACCAACTCTTCCACACGTTAGGTAACAACCATTGTGGCCATTCTTATTCTGATTGTCCAACACACTCCGAATCATTTTTTGTTATATAATAATCATCATTCAACTCCCTTTTTTTTTTCCGTGTTACAATTTTTTTCCCTAAGAATAAACTATATATATATATGTTCTATCTTCGCATGCTATACATAGAAATAATATACATTGTCAATACACATTAAGCTAAAATTCATGTATACGAGCTAGTGGGTGACTCGATATGTGGTGTATAGATAATTGAGAAAACTAAGTGGATCCAGGCAACATAGATGTCCCATTAAGAGGAAGAACATGACTTCCACCATTGCTACTATTGTTGTTGTTTCCATCAGTGCCTCTAGGAGCTCCAATAATTGATGAGATAGCTGCTGCTAATGCTATAGTGAAATTGGGATTCGAAGCAATAGCTGCAGTCATCGCCTCAGTCAAAAACAATGGTTGTTGTTGTTGTTGGCCTAGTGGATGTGGCATCTTGTGGGGGAAGATGACAGGGTGTCCTAGTAGCTGGGGAAAAGTAGTTGCATGCAATGGAAGAAGGGATGTTAGGGCAGAGGAAGGTTCCCGATGCAGTTGCATAGGGTTGGTGGTCATGTCAAGGGTGATAGTGGGAAATGGTGCAGAGGTTGAGAGGGTTGGCATTGGGATGTAGGGCATGGAAGAGAATACTCCTACACTGTTACTTAGTGCTTCGGTATTAGATGTTGAACATGAAGAAGATAAGAGCATAGCTGCAGCTGCTGAGGTAGAATTGGCCATGACTGTGGCTGAGGGTGGAAGAGGATGGTTATGATTGCCTTCATAGGTTGTTATCAACACCGTCTTGTCCTCCATGCATCTTTGCACCTATACAATCATAACCATGTCATATTATAATTGTCTTCACATTAAGAAAATTAACCAGTAAACAAAAAAGAAACAAAGAATAGGAAAATTGGTAAATTAAATGGGTATTTTATTCCTTACCTATCCATGATATTACGGGACTCCAAAAATATAAATAAATTTATTTATCTATAAATCATTCGAATTTAATTCATTAAATATGTAATCAAATTTGTTTGTTAAATTAAATAAATAAGTTTAAGTTTAAAATTGAGTTTCAATTATTTAAATAAGCTAGCTCAAATTTAAAAATCTCCTATTTGTAATTCATCTTTATTTATACAAAATTATATTTTTATTTAATTTTATTTTCTTGTTTTAAGACACTTGTTAAATATTAATTTAATAATAAAGTATTTAATTTACATTAAAATGATACATAAATAAATAAAATAGTCAAGTCATAAATATGTAAAGCAAGTTAAATTCAGGTTTCATGCATGTAATTTAACAAAGCTAAACGCAAGCTTAAATTTGGTTTATTTGAACAAATACATGTATTATGTGTACTTTTTTTTTACAAATTAAGTTTGAACTTTAAGTAGTTGACTCAACTTATTGTCATCTTATTCATTAGTATAATCTTCCTTAAATTAAAAGAAAGATGAAAATGAAATTACTTTGTTACCTGCTTACGAACTGGGCATCCTACGGCCATAGTGCAACGATAATAGGCACGGGGACAAGGATTACCCTTGGCTATTTTTTGTCCATATTTCCTCCATTGACATCCATCGCTAATCTGAAAATTAATGCACATTCATTATATACATATAAATGCACGGAGAAATTTATATTCAATTTGGTAGCGTTATATCAATTTACATAATATGCAATAATATAAATTATGACATATAATTAAAATAAATTTAATCATTACCAAAGGAGCTTCTGATTTTGCACGCACGGAAACTCTGGTTTTTTTGAAAGGAAGCTCACTAGGCTTGGATTCTTCAAACGTGGGACTCTTGGATGACCCCCAACTCTGTGAGGACGATTGTTCAAGGACATCTTCTACGGGATCACCCTGCTTTTCCAATTAATGTTACGTTTAGTCAAATGATGGTCATTTTTTATATATAATTAATAATTAATTACCTATGAATTGTTTGAGGAAATTGAAAAATCAATACCTGTTGACCAGATTTATCATCTGGAAATGATGCAACTTGAGCGTCTAATTTGGTGCATGGTCGTGGGTCCAATAAATTTTGATCACATATCATCGCATTTGTCTCCACCTTCTGTTCCATACACACATAGGTTAGGTTGATAGTTTATAATTGACAGTGGATAAACTAGTTGATAGTGATGAATGAGTTTATAATAGCTTGATTAAATTTAAAGTGTTAAACTAAATTGATAAATATAAAATGAGATATAAGGCATATTTATACATTTTTATATAAATTCTATTTATTTTAAAACAACTACTACTTTTATTTACTTTAAATTATTTTCATGTATGAAACTAAAATACTATTTTTATTTTTGAACTTTTTATTAAATAAAATGAAATCATAAAAAAAGACACATTCATAAAAATAAAACATGTTCGTATTATTTACACATTTCATGTGTATTATTTGATGACAATGTAAATAAAATTCATCAAACTTATTAAAATTAAGTCATTTTCTCTAACGTATCCTCCAACTAAAGACTTTAACCCGTTGCTACCGCTAGCATTTCTAGGAGCCTTATTGTAATCAAACTTTAGTTTTGTACTCTTTTTTTTTTTTGAGGATTTTAATTTTGTACGTGTAGCTTGTAAAATATTTCAAAAACATAAATCAAGCAGTAAAAATCAAAATTACCTTGAATTAAACATTTATTTAATGAAAATAATGAGGCACATAATATAGTAACTTTGAATCAAACAAAAATTCATTAGAAAACTAAAAACAGAATCAAGAAATCCTTAAACTAAAACAGACCGTATATTATTAATTAAACAGCTCTACTTTGGTCAAAATATATTATCCAATTTGAACATAATTAAATATCCGCCGTTTGAACTAGGTAAACAGACTTCGTTCATATATGTGTATATATATATATCTACCCGTCACTTTCATATGTGAGGACCAAGCAAGCTCTGTGACCTGTGGTTGCACACATGTTAATCATATCACAGTTAAAGTGAATGTTTCATATTCTGGAAGCGGTTTACAGGTTTAAGCTGTTAAAGAGATGAAAGACTGAAGGTATTGTAGGATACGAAAGAATATGGGCCGGGTGAATTAATAAAGAGAACACAAAGCTATTTAATTAATTAGCAAGATAGAAAAGAGAGGTGAGAATACAAAGGGACAAACACAAACAGATAGTATAGACTATATAATTAGAACAAAAAAAATATGTATCTTTAATTATACTGAGAAAAATTAATTGATCAAGATATTCATTTAATTTTGTTTTATTCGGTACGGTTGTGAGAATAACATCGATCTCATCTGCCCAAGATGTATAATATAATGAAATTAAAAGACATATGATTAACTGAACATATATATAAACCTAGCTACCTGGCACTGCTTTTGCTTATGCCAAGCAATGAACAATTGTAACTGGTGGTTGCTTTTGGTGATTTGGTCCAACATAGTTCTCAGTTTGCAATTCTCTTCTTGTAATCTAAGCGATTCCCTTTGAAGTGTATTCAGCTGAAAACAAAAAAAATTAAAACTCAATTTCAAGCGTCTCCTTAATTTTGAGGTGCATACATAGATCATATGATGCAAACCAAAGTTTTAAGATTTTCATCATTTGCTGCTGATCTTGACACCCCAGCACTCGGACTTAGATTCAGCTCAGTCTGTAAATAACACGACATAAAAAAGAATTAATATTCGGTCACAGATTCAGAATCCAAAGTGCATACATAAGTGGAGTAGTCATAACATGAGAACTTACGTTTACGAGCTGATCATTGAAAAGAGTTGGTGAGCTATCGTCTTTAGCCATGTTTGTACGACGATGACGCGATTCTTCTTGACTCGAGTTATAAGTGTCACTGTTCTTTGGTGGTGAACTTGATGAGAAAAAATCCACTTCTTTGATGGAAGGATCGGCATGTTTTCCGGTGTTGACGGTTGTGGGATCTAGATTGAGATTCTGGCGGAAGAAATCGGTGGATCTTAGTAAGGTAAATTCACGGTTTGGTTGTTGCAATATTTGGTGATGGTTTTCCATTTTTACTGTAATGATATATATATGGAGTGAAGAAACAAAGATGTGTGGCAGCTTAGCTAAAAAGGCTTTAAACGTGTGCTACATACTGCTATAGTGCACCCTCCTTCTATTCTATCATAGAGTGAGACTTGAGAAAGAAAGATCCAGAATAAATATGCATATGATATTTTGAAAATATGTAAGAGGGTGACTTGAAGATACAAAGAGGGAGAATGTGGGGAGATATTTAGGTCCACTTTTCACTGTTTTTATAGAACGGGACAGTTTGTCATTTATTTACAGTGTTCTCACTTCGTAAAATGAGTATGATCCATAAATATTTCATTAATATCCTTTTTATATTTTTTAGTCACATCATAATCCTTCATCAAACCTATATTTTCTTCTCTTTCCTTATTTTCTTCTCTTTCCTTATACACATGCAATGGGTATTCACCAAATATTTTTCTTTGTAAATATATTTTCTTTTCTTTATAAGTATTTGTGTTATTTTCTAGAATCATCCTAGGTGCAACAATACCGTAAAAGGTTAGTTAATGAATTAATCTCAACAATGCATAGTGAAATATCTTGATAAAAATTTAAATATAATAAAAAATTTTGAATGTAATTTAAATATTTAATTTTATGAGCTAAATTTGTTATAACTAAAAAAAATTTATGAATTTTTTTTTAAGTTGAACACGCGAATTAATTAACATGAAATTATTTTATTTTAATGAGCGATCTAAAGAGTTAACTCTGCCATTTATTTATCAGCTCAAACATAATTATCAATAATAAAATATATATGTAATCCATAAGTTTGCCAACATAACAATAATCTCCTTTCAAATTTCCAAAATTTCATTTTCAATATCATAATCAAGGATTTGACTCCTCTATAATAAGAAAAGTGTATATAAAAAAATAAAGTACAATAATAACCATTAAAATAGAGGCAGGAGCAAGTACTATTAAATTATATATTCTCATTCTAATTAACTTTAATAATGCAGCGCTTATACGGTTTAATGGAATTGAAAATGTCTTCTTTTTATAAATTTGTAGCAACCTGTTGGATACCAATACATAATATGATAATACTATCCTTAAGTTCTAGGTTCAGTTTATTTGGCTTAGAACACTTAAGGAAATGCACTACTTTGTTCTCTAGCTAGGCATTTAGTGTAGTAAAAAATTTATTGTGATGAGAAAAGGTGTGTATCAGGTTTTGTAAATTAAATTGGTACATCTTGTACTGATCATTCTGTATTATTTTCTTTCAATAGTATATTTTCTTATAAATAAAAAATCTTATTTTTTCTGTTGTCTTTTATCCTCCTGATCACTTCTTTTCATAGAAACATTAACATTATTTTTACTAATAGAGAGAGCTAGGTTTGAGAAACATGTGAACATGGGAACGGGATGGAAACATGGCCTTTAGTCAGGTCAACCTAGTTGACAACATGGTTTTATCTGATCACGGTCGTTAGGACCTGAAGTTCTAAAAAGACAACCTAATCCCACTGTACCGTGCCATCCCTCCATGTCGATTCCATGCTATTGCTGCCATCTATATTACGCACTACAACACTAAGCTTAAGCTTAAGCACTAAGGAAGGTGAAAGAGAATAACCAATTTAAATTATGAGTTTAATAATCATGTAATAATAATATAAAATATTTTTATATATTATTTAATTACAAAATTATTGTTAATATAATTTTTAAAATAATTATTATAAAAATCGATAAATTTATCATATATAATATATTGTGATTGATAATGTATAACTTTTTTTTCTTAAGATATAATGTTGGATAATCTATTAACTTGTTATTTAACCCATAAACGAATAAAAGAAATTAGTGAGCAACTACATATTGACATTGCTTGTCCCGGAGTATAATTATGAGAAAACAAAAAAGAAAAAAAAAGGAAACTAGATCAGAGCTAGTGTTATCTTTAACGAAGAAATGATGCTGTGGATATATAGTTAAGCCAGAGGGCAAAAGAATCCAAATAATACATTTCTAATATAAATTTATCGATTTGGGGCTGTTTTGAAACATATTACAAATTTGGAGCTGTTGGTCACGCCCAAAATGGGCAGGGGTGGTCACGCCCAATCTAGGCGTGAGTGGTCACGCCCAATCTGGGCGTGTTCCACCCCAGGGTGACACGTGGCAGCCCAGTGAATGCGCGGTGTTTCCGTAAATTTTGGAAGGTCATAACTTTTGACTGGGAGGTTCGATTGAGGCGAAACTGGTGGCCACGTGATCGTTGTTCCGAGGAGAAGCCCCTGGCAAGTTTTTGAAGGAGACTTAGTCCAAAATTTTTTCCAAAAAAGGCCTCTAAGTGCCTCAAAATTGCGATTTAACATTTGAACCTCCAAAAATTTGCTCGTTTTTTTTATTTTTGATTCAATCAGTCAGTGAATTGCATGCTATTTTTTATTTTTTAGATTACTTCTCTTAATTTCAAGCGTTTTGACATAAAATACGCCTCCATCGAACATTTCTATCATAATTTAGGGTTTACAAAATGTAGGGTTTAGGGTTGACATAAATGAGGGTTAGGGTTCACAAATTTTAGGGTTTAGGGTTGACAGAATTGTGGGTTTAGGGTTTAAGGTTTAGGGTTGGGGGTTTAGGGTTTAGGGGTGATATAAGTGTGGGTTTAGGGTTTAAGGTTGACATAAATGGGGGTTTAGGGTTCACAAAATTTAGTGTTTAGGGTTGATATAAGTTTAGGGTTTAGGGTTCACAAATTTTAGGGTTGACATAATTATTGGTTTAGGATTCACAAAATTTAGTGTTTAGGGTTGATATAAGTTTAGGGTTTAGGGGTGATATAAGTGTGGGTTTAGGGTTTAAGGTTGACATAAATGGGGGTTTAGGGTTCACAAAATTTAGTGTTTAGGGTTGATATAAGTTTAGGGTTTAGGGTTCACAAATTTTAGGGTTGACATAATTATTGGTTTAGGATTCAGAAAATTTAGTGTTTAGGGTTGATATAAGTTTAGGGTTTAGGGGTGATATAAGTGTGGGTTTAGGGTTTAAGGTTGACATAAATGGGGGTTTAGGGTTCACAAAATTTAGTGTTTAGGGTTGATATAAGTTTAGGGTTTAGGGTTCACAAATTTTAGGGTTGAACCCTAAACCCTAAACTTATATCAACCCTAAACACTAAATTTTGTGAATCCTAAACCAATAATTATGTCAACCCTAAAATTTGTGAATCCTAAACCCTAAACTTATATCAACCCTAAACACTAAATTTTGTGAACCCTAAACCCCCATTTATGTCAACCTTAAACCCTAAACCCACACTTATATTACCCCTAAACCCTAAACCCCCAACCCTTAACCTTAAACCCTAAACCCACAATTCTGTCAACCCTAAACCCTAAAATTTGTGAACCCTAAACCCTAAACTTACATCAACCCTAAACCCTAAATTTTGTGAACCCTAAACCTAACCCTCATTTATGTCAACCCTAAACCCTACATTTTGTAAACCCTAAATTGTGATAGGAATGTCCGATGGAGGCGTATTTTATGTCAAAACGCTTGAAATTAAGAGAATTAATCTAAAAAATAAAAAATAGCATGCAATTCACTGATTGATTGAATCAAAAATAAAAAAATGAGCAAATTTTTGGAGGTTCGAATGTTGAATCGCAATTTTGAGGCACTTAGAGGCCTTTTTTGGGAAAAATTTTGGACCAAGTCCCCTTCGGAAACTTGTTAGGGGCTTCTCCTCGGAACAACGATCGCGTGGCCACCAGTTTCGCCTCAATCGGACCTCCCAGTCAAAAGTTATGACCTTCCGAAATTTACGGAAACACCGCGCATTCACTGGGCTGCCACGTGTCACCCTGGGGTGGAACACGCCCAGATTGGGCGTGACCACTCACGCCTAGATTGGGCGTGACCACCCCTGCCCAGTTTGGGTGTGACCAACAGCCCCAGATTTGTAATATGTTTCAAAACAGCTCCAAATCAATAAGTTTATATTAAAAATGTATTATTTGGGTTCTTTTGCCTAAGCCAGAGCGGCGTTTTTTTTTTTTTTCCTTCTAAAATCTAATAATTATAGTCTATTCTACATGCGAAATGATGAAATGCCGCTACTGACATATACACAAACCAACAAACAATATCAAAATTAGCAGAAAAGATGATTGACCATGTCCACATGTTGATTAATTGATGAGACCCGGATAATCTGCCTGTAATTAACTACTTCAATTTTCATTCCTCGTTCTTTAGGAGTGTTTCTATTTAACATAGTTATATTTTCAAAATCTTAACCCGAAGCTTCTAATTAAAGTATAACAAATTTAACGCATGTGAACGATAGTTTTATAGCTCTTTTTGAGAAATCAAGCATGTTACATGACCCGGTGGCATTGCCTTGAAGTTTTATTGTACTCCCTTGAATTATAGCTTCAATGAGATTAAAATTTGACTTTTATGGTGTGTTTGTAGCCTTGTAGGGGTGAAATAAAGTGAAAAAAAGGAATTTAAAAAAAAAATAGTATGAATTTCACACCTCTACCATACTACTTTAAATTAATTTAAATATTTCTTATCAATTATATTCTATGTTATTTCTCGAGAGTAAGAAACTAGTAAGGTAGGACTACGGAATTTTCAAAAATGAAAATATGGCAATGAAATTAGAGTACCCTTCAATAGTTTAATTTCAGTGATTTAATCAATAATTTTGTTTCAGAAATTAAGCAATAAAATTACTCTCTATTTAATATAAGCCTTTATAAATTAAAATATATAACTTGTTCTGACTCTTCTTAATTTTTCATTTAGATATTTTTAATATTTCCTCTACTCTTTCATTAAAATGTAAATTTTATACACTACTCCCACTATACTAATCATATCTTAATTTTTTCTATATCTTTATAATATTATTATTTTTTAACCGACTATCCTTTTTAATCAACTTTCTGTTATTTATATTTATATTCTTAAATTGAGTTTTAATAATATTTTAAAAAATATATAAATAATTTAAAATAATCTTATATCAATATTCAAAAGATTCACTATAAATTTAAAGTATAATTTATAATTTAAAAATAAGTTTAAATATATTTTTGATTCCTGATATATATACCCGACATTTGCGTTTGATCACTAATAAGTTTTTCCTGCGAATATGTTCCCTAATATTTGAAAAGTATTATTTTAAATCCATGCTGTCATTTAAGTGATGACGTGTCCGTTAATTATTTGATATCGCGATTTGTGGCAACTAAAAAATCGCCCGTATTTGTTTCAAAATCAAATTTAAATTTTCTAGTGGTTAAAAATTGTCAAAATCAATCAAAGTAAAAAATATATAAACTTCTCTTAATCATTTCATCAAACACCTCCTACGCCTCCCCCACCATCCCCTTCTTAAAACATAAATAACAATAATTAAGAGAAGTGAAAGAACTCGAGGGCTTTGAGTGGGCCCAGGTGGTGGGTCTTGCAAGGGTCGAGATGGGTCGTGGGGTCTAGGAGGAGGGTGTTGTTGCAGAGCTTGTGGTGTTCGAGGTTGAGGTTGCACTATCGAAGAGGGGTGCAGTGGCAAAAGGTGTGCTAACGACCGATGGAGCTAGGGGGAAGGGTGGGGGAGCAAGATGGTGAGGGTGAGGTGGAGGTTGTTAGAGTCCTCGATTTTGTTGTCATGGGAGTCGATGATGAAGAACGTCTTGATGAAGAAGTCTCCCTTGAATTCTACAGTGGCGCGGTCGATGGTGAGGCTGAAGACCTTGAAGACCCTGGTGATGACCTAAAGGAAGTCGATCTGGTTGTGAGTGCCGATGACGAGAGTGGTGGAGTCAATGGCGTCAGAGTTATTGATGGTGGAGGTGGATTTGCTGGTGGAAGATCGCAGCAGGATGCTCTGGCAAACGACGATGACAGAACGGGGTATGAAAAGCGAGGAGAAATATGTGAGAGAAGGAAATGGAACTAGAGAGAGTTGATTTGCAAATTAAGTGAGGAGAAGGTTAGGGTTCGTGGAATTGGGGGTGTACAGATGGGTAATTGAATTGAGACAAATATTGACTTTTTTAAATCGCCAGAAAATTTAAATTTTATTTTGAAACAAATATTGATGATTTTTAAGTCGTCACAAATTGTATTATCAAATATTTAATGGACACGTCACCACTTAACTGACGATAGAAATCTAAAATAAAAATTTTCAAATATCAGGAAGCAAATTTGAAGGAAAAATTTATGAGAAATCAAAAATAAATGTCGGATATATATTAGAGTTCAAAAATATATTTAAATCTTAAAAATATTTATTATAATTTTTAAAATATTTATCTTATTGAATAGTAAGTCCGAAATATTTAGAAGAGGCTATAAGCACCATATTCATTAAAAAATCTCAGCTAATTAATCAAGTTGGGAAAATTAAGTCAATGACTCAATGGTTTTGGACGTGCCACTTGACGTGATAAAAGATATATAGATGGATTTTCCTTTGGCAATCTTCCCCTCGTGGACTAGTAAAGAATCATATATTCATGCATACAACAAAACCATGTTATACGATGGCAGAGAATAATGAACCAAAATTAGCCCTACATATTAAGAAATTGAACCCATATCTCACCTTCCATGTAACATATGGGTATCTTCAAGTCAATGCCAGGTTATGTAGGTTTCTTTTATATTCATCTTTCTTTGTCGATAACTTTGACAAAGATGGCATTCCATAGACTAGAAATGTTGAACTAATCATCAAGTCGTGACCCTAACCAGAATACATAATATTTTCTAATGACTTTTAAATTTCATTTTTTAATGTGAAGCCGAATAACGCACGCCAGCCTTTTTCTTCCAATAATATTCATTTTGACAGCAACAGCTTACGACATTATTGCACAAATAATAGCGTGGTCAAGCCCAAAAATTATCATCGTGGCTAGAGTAAGCTAGAGACTTTATTTATTCCTTTTTTTAATAAAGATAAACAATCAAATTCATTAACAAAAGTATGATGTAATAATGAATTAATCCTTAAAATATAAAAATACAAATTTAGTCTTAAATATACAAAAATACATTAAATTTGTAATATTAAAAAATCAAATTGATAATAAGTTTATTTTTGAAGAACAATTTGATATTAAATTGCAAAGTTTAAGGATTAGTTTATCACTAAATTATAATAAATGTATCATATTTTTTACACATTGAACAACTAAATTTGAATTTATTTTTCGGGGATCCATTTTTCATCGTCTCACTTTTATGCAGGAATGAATTTGATTATTTATCCTTTTTATAATTATTAATTTTTTAGTATATATAGATTATGGATTTTTTTTAGGTAAGAAATTTTAGGTTAAATTCATTTTTTAGTCCTTTAATTTATTTTTTTAGATATAATTGGATCTTTTAATATTTTTTTGGTTTAATTTAGTCTTTCAACTTTTTAAATTGATTCCCATCCGTCTAAATTATAAGAAATCATGTTTTGTAGCGATTTGAAGCCGCCATTAAGTGATTTTAACCCGTCACTAAATGTACATTTTCCAAAAAAATGAATCGATTTAGAGGATCAAATTGAACAAAGAAAAATTAGAAAATGAAATTGAACCTAAATAATAAATTAGAGGAAAAAAAACTAAGTTAACCAAAATTTTACTATGATTAGAGTGACAAATCTTTATAAGTTATTATTGTCTTATTGAAACAATGATGTTAAAATTTTGTAAATAATTACTTATTTGTTTAAAATGTATTTTACACTAATTTTTAACGTTAAATACGCCTAAAGGTTATAGATAAAAGTTAATGACTTTTATCTACACATTATAAATTGTAATAAGCACATATAATGATAGTCACATGTAATTGTAGGAAAAAAAATCCATAAATAAAACCTATAATGACAAACAATTATGTATCATTGTATGTTTCTTTAAAGTTGACGGATGAAATGCATGTGGAGTAAAATTTATAATATATATATTTATGCATTTTTTATTTTTAGTGATAATTTTTGTCTGTAGGCATAGAAATTTTCCTTTAGTGAATATATGTTTAGGATTTTACCTTCAAATTGAAAAAATAAAATATATACGACTCATGCAGCCGCACCCGCCCCCACCCACCCGTGCATGCATGCAATAGAGGTGAAGACAAAGAAACAATATGTAATGAGAGAGGGAGTATGGTATCGCTGTATTATGGAATAAAGGACTCAGGGAGACCCCACTCATATAATAACTACAACTTTAGCCCGCACGTTCGGTTCAAAAAGCACTAAATTAAATCATAAATTCACAACCAAAGCTTCACGTGTGTATCAGTAGCAGCAGCTTCTACTTTCTCCCTATACCTATATATCATTAAGCAATAGTTAGATTCCGCATTACTCCACGTATACCACCAAGAGAAATTAAACGTACAATGAAAATGAAAGTTGAATAATCTATCCCACTCTTCATTTAATACCTGCCTAATTTTGCTTAATATTATTGTTTATTGTATTTTGTTAAATGTAATCTTTAGTGTACTGAGACAAGGAAATTTAACTAACACGATAGCAAAAATTAACAAAAATTAGCAGACACGCAATATCGTAATCGTTTAGTTTCATGTTGCTAAATCCATTTTCTCATGGTCACGAAAAACCACAATGGAATGCTTTAGTTGTCATTTTAATATAAGCAAAACTAGACTGTTTCTTATCAGTTTCTGTCTGCATCCTTTTATATGTATAGTGTGACACCTACTTTGCACAACAAATAGGAATAGTGACGTACTCAGGACCCTAAGTAGGGATAAATTTTTAAAATTGAAACTAGAGGTTCGAATATCTAAATATAAAAAGAAATACAAATTAAAAGTATATAATTTTACTCATAATTTTTTGTAAGAAAAAATTACTTGTGAATTTTTTTTAAAAAAAGAGCTAGCATAGTGTAGGTCTGCCACTGAATAGGGCGGTGACTTTAAGCCAAAAAGTCACGGTTGATAGTGGACCAAGTTGTTGGTATCACCCATCAATTGAGGGAACCTGATCTTTAAAATTGGAAAAGAAAGGGACCTCACTCGTACTCAGTGCCCCAATGAGAAAGAGAAAGATCAGAGGGAGCCTATTTTCAACCCCAGAGACGACTTTTAATTCTCCAAATCAAAAGTGGTGTCTTCGTCTTTCGTTTTGAATGCACTTTTGTCCGCTTGCTTTGGTGCATGGAATTACTCGAAGAAAAATAAGTTTTATGACACCAAGCCTCCATCGCGTTTTGCTTTCCCACTTCCCCTACTTTGGATATAATCCTCCCTTCAAATCCCTTTTAACATTTAAAGCATTAATTGAAAACTCTGCCTTGAGTTGGATAAAATTAAGAGAGAAATGATGATGAAGTTGACTAATTTTTTAATCCATTAATTAACCAAGTAGCTAATTAAGATCAATCAAATATATTAAATCCCAAACTCTGCCTTAACTACATCATATCTAATCTAATATTGATAACGATAATTACCACATATATAATAAAAAAATTCTTTTAACGTGCTGGTCTTCTTGTTTTTAATTACGGCATGTGTAATTTTATTTTAATTTCTCCAATGTTAGAGTCTTTTAAATAAGATCTCTATTTGTTGAGAGAGAGAATACCTCTGTTTTATTTTTATTTCTTTACTTTTAAAAGAAAAAAAATGTTTCTATTTATCCATTTATTCTCTCTCCGTTTCTTTTTGTCATTTTATCCAATAGTAATAAGTAACAATGTGAAACCAAACATATTTTTCTTTTTCAAAAACAGTTTTTAGAAACTTAAAAAAATTACTTGCATGTAAACAGAGGACCTAAGAAAACAATTTATTAGAGTTCTTTCGTTTCTCTAACAATATAGAAAAATTAGATGAAAATGATATTAAGGAAAAGCCCAGTATGTTGCTCAGTCCCCACGCCTTCACAAAACTTCACGTTCAACTTTTAATAAACAAGTTTTTTTTAGTAATTTTTAATTTTTTTAACTGTTGCTAACATTTTTTAAAATATAACTTACAGTTTTTAATTTTTTATATTTTTTTTCATTTTTATCTTTAATATATTTATTAAACTTTCTTATTATCTTTTTTAAATAAATCATGATTTTATTATTTTTATACTATTTTATATTTTTTAATTATTTCAACAATTAATTTTACCAAAATATTTATAATTTAATAAGTTAATTTTTTAAATTTTAACTAATTTTTCAATTAATTTGTCTAACATGATCTTTTAAGTTATCTCACTTTCTAGGATAACTCAACGTGAAAGAGATAAAACGTTGAACGTAACGTAACTGAGTTTCAAGAAAGAAACAAACCAAAAGTCTGCAAAATAGACCAAGAAGTTGCAAGTTTGGACGAATCATGGTTTCATTAATTTCGTTAATATATATCGGAATGGAGGAACTGAAACTAAAGCGAAACAGATGGGACCAAAATTTAAAGCTTGGTTGTGGAAGCTAAGTCAAAAGTGGTTCACTCTTGTATCTTCTAATTTAGACACGAAGATTCTGTCAAAAACCAAAAAAAAAATCAACACAAAGATAGAAAAAACAAAGAAGGCCGCAAGAAATAAAATGGCTATATTATCCAGAAGGGGAATGCTGAAGACCAACTTTGTTCTTTGACAAGTCAACCATATAGGTCTACTGATCTACTGATCTACAAGAGCTCTAAGAAGTGGTCTTATTTTTTGAAAAAAAATCTCGCGCTCTAAAATACAAAAAAAAAAATTACTATGTATTACATTTTACTTCTTAACTATGATTCAGTCAAAGAATGTGGTTTAACTCAATTCATTAACTACGAATGTATGAATTATTATAAATTTTTTTAATATAATATTTGATTTCTATAGTAACAAAAAAATTAATTATGATTCTTTTTAGTTGAGATTTAATCTTCCAAATCTACTGCATGATCTCCAAATATTCATACTGGTTTCTCTCAGTTAAAAAACGAAAAAATAAACTATTTTTAAAAATTTTAAAAGTATATTATTGATTAAAATATTTTTTTTTTGTTTTACTTGAACGGAACCTTACGTGATAAATCCGTATCCGGCACACAGAGTCCAGAACTACTAATTGGACCCAATCAATTTTACCTGGGCAGCCCGTTCAGTTGAGATTGGCCGAAACCTAAGCCCACTAGGTTGATTTTAGAATATTCACCTTCTAATAATTTTATGTTAATATAATTTTTTATATAATCAATATAAAAAGAATTTTACCAGAAAAATTAAAAAATTCCAAAAAAAAGATGAAAATTGAAATAAAATTTTCCAATTTAAAAATATTAAATAATATAATACTTAAAGTAAGTTATGCCCGTATAATTTACTCTCTCATATATAGAATTAATGTATCAAAAATGAGAATATTTTTTATTATAAAAAATTGAAAGTTTAGAAGTATAAATATCGATGATTACATACCTTATTCAAAAAGTCACGATTAAAAAATAAATGCATATTGCTTTTTAAAGTGGTCACTTGATTATTAATTAACTTTTAATCTTAACTATTTATATAATATTATATAGTCTAAATTTATAGTTTTGCATTCTAAAATATATAAAAATAAGTCTCACTACTCTACATATAAAAACGTGTGTGCGTTCGTCTGTGTGATATGTTAAGTTTATTTTTATATAATTATTATTATAACTAATTTACTGATTAAAGTGAAACTAAAAAAAACTTATTAAATAAGGTAACTTCATAAGATTACATGATTATCTAATTATTTTTTATATATGCAAAGTTTTAAATATATTTTTGGAAATTGATAAATAATAAATTTTAATTTTGTTTTTTAATAAAAAAAAATTACTTTTTAATCCTTAATAATTTTTTATTTTATTTTTGTCCCTTAAGCATTATTTAAATCACCTTTTTAATATATTATTTGAACAAATTTAAAGAATAGAAATTAAAAAAATTTATTTGGGACAGAATAATTTTTTTTATTAAAAACAATTTTTGTTTCTAAAAAAATATTAAACACAAAAACAAAAACTTAGTTAACCCATTTGTAAATTTTGCAAGTTAAATGTTAAATTTGAGCACCGTGAACTATTAATTATCAACGAGAATAGGGTTTAAAATAAGTTAAAATGAGCAGAGAGTTCGATTCAGACTCGACTAAATAAAAAATTACTTAATTTATAACTCGATTTGAGTTTAATATGAATTTTTATTTTTGACTTGAAATTAATTCGATTCAAATTTATTAGCAGTTTGATTCAACTTCTTAGTTTAACTCATTTTAAAATTATAATTATTTTTTATACAATAAAATTAATATGAAATTAATTAAAAATAGTTATATCAATTCAATAATATAAAATATATTATTATTATTATTATTATTATTATTATTATTATTATATAAATTGATTTATGAATCAATTAAATTGAGTTATACATCACTTAAGTTGAATTTGTTTATTTAATGAATTTAACTTTTAATTTAAGTTCGACTGATTTGATTCATAAATTAAGTTAAATAAGTTAATTTTAAATCGAATATTGAATTAAGTTTGAGTTTATTCGATTATAGTCCTTAACGAGAGAAATAAAGTATTCCTATTGTCTGGACTGCTTATGCTTACCAGATGGCCGCAGCCACAACAAACAAACCAATCACACTTTCAAGAATTGTTCGCAATAAAAAGTTGGATCACAATACGAAAGCTGCTATGAAAAATAAAAAGCGTTTGGTGCGTTGATGAAGTCAAGTCACCCTTTTTTTTTTCTTTGAATAAGTCAGCCAATTCTACATTGGAGTAAATACTAATTATTAAAATTTTTATCAAAACGCACTAATCCTCAACTTGGTGCCTTTAGTAACTATAGTCCTGAAAAGGTTTGGAAAAGTATTATTTGAACCGAGTTGTTTGTAGTAAATGATCGCTCTTAAACTATTTAATAAGTAAAAATAATAATTAGTTTTGAATTAAAAAATATAAATTCGCTATAAACTAAATTTGCTTACAAATATTTTTTTTCACACAAACTTAAATGTTAGCCTTACTTGATTACAAGAGAATGTCTTAGAGTGTGTTCTTAGAATTTTTCTTGATTATATAATATATTTCACTCATGGGAGAGTTTATGTTATGTGTTAATTATATTTTTTGTCATATATTATTTGCTCATAATATTAATTAATTTTATGTTATTATTTATTTTTCAACTCTTACATTTTTTCCATGAATAACTGTCAATCAAATAAAGATAATATTACTGTGGAATAATTATAAGAAGTGGATAGTAGATATTGAGTTTATTTATAAAAAAAAATATTCTTTTAAAATAAAATTAAAGAAGGTCTATTTAATTTATATTAAATCTAAGCGCTCAATAGTCAATACTAGTACTAGATTTTTTAAGTCAGCGCTTAATTTATTGGATATTGACATTGATATAAGAATGGGTTAACGTCCTCCTTAATTTAACTTTATCTAATACTAGTATTGTTAAGCAAAAAAGCCTATTATATATGTTAAAAAGGTTATTTCTAAAAAAGGTTTACTTACATCTTAATATTTTAATATAAATATATATAATGATACAAAAACAAGTATTATTTTATATATATCGTATATAAAACATGTTAGTCGATTTAGATATTCAAGGTTAAGCAACTCAAAAATAGACACAATTTCCTATTTGAAATCAAAATTTATATTCAATATATTCACCAAAATTTCTATTTCTTCACATGAACTGAGGTTAGTTGTTTCTTTAACGAGTCAAGAGAATTTCCATTTGTTTGAGATAAAAAAAAAAAACTAATTTATGTGCACAACTTAATAACATAAAAATATTGTTAAAATTGAAAAAAATATGAAAGATCGTAATTCGGATATCAGAACTCAAATGTAAGATCCTACATTCTTACTTAAAATACTTATATTATAACATTACATATACATAAAATATAACATATAAAAAAACCCTCTAAATCAAAACAATAAGTAAACTTAAATTTAAAAGTTATAATCATAATAAATCATAAGTTCATAACATGTAGATTAATAGGATTAAAATCCATAATTATATGTGATGTTTTATTTAGTTTATTATACTATAATTTAGTTTATGGTATAATATGTTACACTTTAAATAGTTTATATTATTATTATTATTATTATTATTATTTAGTTTAATTTTTATATTATATTCTATGCTTGTTTAAAAAAACAAATAAAAAGAGAAAAACTTGGGTCAAAAATAAAATAGATGTCTATCAAACTAAAACAAAATAAAAGAAGAAAAAGCACTTATAAAAAATGTTGGGTCCATATTATTTTATATATTATATAATTATAATAAATTATTAATAATTAATACCAGTTTAATACGGTTGAACTATTTAAAGTGCTTATTCAAATAAACGATCTAATTTTAAACACATTGATACGAAAGATATTATTGTCAATATATGCAGGCTGGCACTATTGAACTCAAGTTGCCGAGTGGCTTATGTCAACATAACATAGTACCTCAACAAATGCTTTTTGTCCACTCTCCAGAATAAGTCAACACTCAAAAATCACAAAATGCATTAATTGTATTATAGGTAGGATGACATTTTAAAACCTTAACCTTTGACCCTCCACCGTGTTTTAATATGCGAAAACTCAACTCTGACATTTTCCACTTCAGAGTTCAGATGGTGTCTATAAAAGCATTACTTGGGCCAAAACAAAATCCAATTGTTGGTAACATCTAATTGAACTTGTTCCTTTTTGTTTAGCAAATGGCATTCTTATTTTTCCCCTCTAAGGGTATCTTTCTCTCTAGCTTTTTGTTGTGCTTTGCTATTGTGCTTCACTCCTTGTCTTTGGGAGCTGAAGCTCGTAGATCACCACCACCCATCTCTTCTCTCATTAGCAAAGAGCTTTTTGATTCCATTTTCATCCACAAAGATAACAATGCATGCCCTGCCAGAAACTTCTACACCTACGACTCCTTCATCAATGCATCCAAACGCTTCCCAAGATTTGGAACCACTGGTAGTCCAGCCACACGCAAGCGTGAGATTGCTGCCTTTCTTGCTCAGATTTCACATGAAACCACAGGTGGGTGGGCTACTGCACCTGATGGACCCTATGCTTGGGGATTGTGCTTCAAGGAAGAAATTAGCCCTCAAAGTAACTACTGTGATTCCACCAACACACAATGGCCTTGTTATCCAGGACAAAGTTACAAAGGCAGAGGACCAATTCAACTCTCATGGTATATATAATAAAGTTTAATATACATGCACTAATAATATAAAATAATTTTCAATATGATAAATCACAGTTTGAATTAATTTAAAATAATCATTTTAAACAAACTTAAAATATACAGTGAGTTGTCATAGGATGATTATATAATTTTTTTACACTTAATCATTTTCTATATATGATAGTTGAATATTATATGAATTTAATTTTCATGTAACTAGCATTACACTAAAATTTTTTACTATGTCAGTAAATTAAAAATACCAGACATGATTTTGAAGGTAATTATCATAAAAATCATTGATGTTATTTTGTGGTACTATATAACAATAGTAACGAAGATTTAACTTAAAACGTGGTGCAAATTATTCGAGTCCCGTGCTACTGTATGCTGACTTTAGTGGGTTAAGTCAACAATCTTGTTATATATAGCAATCTATTATTATGGCAATGAAAAAAAATGTTTTATGTTGTGCATATGCTTTAATTAAATTATAGATACTATTATGATTATTAGTTATTAACTTGTCACTAATATTTGTTGTTTATGCAATTGGCTTATTGATGAGTTGGGATTAAATTTTGTGCAGGAACTACAACTATGGGCCAGCAGGGAAGGCTTTGGGATTTGATGGGTTGAGAAACCCGGATGTGGTGTCAAACAATTCATTGATTGCCTTTCAAACAGGTCTATGGTTTTGGATGACAGAGCAAAAGCCAAAACCTTCTTGCCACAATGTGATGGTTGGAAAATATGTGCCAACACAAGCTGACATAGCAGCTAATCGAACTGCAGGGTATGGCCTAGTGACTAACATAATCAATGGTGGACTTGAATGTGGAATTCCTGATGATTCAAGGGTGAATGATCGGATTGGATATTTTCAGAGATATGCAACCTTGTTTAACGTAGATACAGGACCTAACTTGGATTGTGCATATCAGAACTCTTTCCAAACTGTTTCTTAACTTTTTTCTTTCCTGGTGTATTTTTTTCTTTTCTTTTCCATTATAATTTCTCTGGCATAGATTTAACAATAATGTACTGAAAGCATATACTATATACCTAGTTCGTGGCATTTTCCCTTTGTAATTTATTTCTACAAGTCTATGAATACAAAGCTTTATGATGCACCTAGCTCCTGATTACTAGACGCTGTTGCCAAAAGAAACCCACGACGTAACCAAAAATAACATGAAAATTTTCAAAATATCTTTGCGCTTTATCTGATGATGATTCTTTAATCTTATAAAAAAACAGCATAGTGACTGGGTCTTACAATGGAAAACAAATTGTAGGCAAATTCTTTTCATGAGAATTCTAATAGGGAACTTCGAGCAGCATATACGGCACTAGTTTTAAATTATGGCTGCCCACATTCTTTGATATTGTAAGAAATTACAGATATATGTAATTGATATGATTGTGATTGCAAACATCTCAGAAAATTTGATGTTGCGACTTTTTTTAAACCTTGACAAGAACTTCTCACGTAAAAGATGTCACATCTAATTAAATAAGATAATAGTGTGCATGTTGTACTCCCTTAGGGAGTTGCAGTCCATTTTAAAAATAAAAAAAAAGAAAAATTGCTTAAGGTTTTATTCAGTTCTTTTTTTAATCTTATTCTGCTGAAGAGTTTACCTTTCTATTTGTTTTGTACTATCTTGACAATTTGCTGGGCCAGCAACATTTAAATGTCAGAATAATTTGGTCAACTGAAGCCACAGTTGACAAAAGGTTGGAACCTGTCTACTACCAATCTACATGGGGTCTATATGATCGAGAGAATTGTGGCTACATATTCTGTGTCTTAATTGGTAGAATTAATTAAATGATTAGACAAGTATACAAATCAATTTCATTCTGGAATTTAAATTGTAGATATGACTAGATCTGATTTGTATACTTGTGGATCTATCATATATGTACATATAGACTAATCAAAATCAAACATTTGTGTGAATGAAATTCGAATCGAAACAGCAGCTGTGTATTGACTAATCAAAATCAAACTATGCATACATATAATGTAACATTACTTTATTGCGCTCAACATTCTATTATGTCTGTCCCTATATTGTTCCTTATTCCTCGTACACCACTTGTTTCAACCTTGCTTTTTCTGTCCTCATACATTTTTGTGCAATTTTCGTTGGGTTTATTGATTTTCTTTGTGAGAATGCGGAGGAGCTGGGTCTCAACAATCGGGGAAATTATGTCGGTAGTCAGAATAGCTAAAAGTTGAATTCTAGAAACCAGAGAGAAGGTAAAGCCAGTAGAGGCGTGGACTAAAAGCATTCTACTATTTTTTTTATTTAGGAATTTTACAAAAGGATGAAAATATAAAATAAAAATGTACTAATAATTCTCAATTATATGACCTTCCATGCACTTTTATTACAAAATTTCCTAATTTTATAAGATTTGAAAAGTTTTAAATATCCAAATAATGGGACAAAAAACATTACTTAGCCCCTCATTTTTTTTTCCCATTTCCTTCCATTTTTTCCCTTTGATTTTGCCAGCTCTCATGATCTCATCCCTTACCAATATCCAAACATACTCTAAGAATATACATCACTTTGATGATCAGTAATCACTAATGTTGAGTTTCACTCTATAGGACTAAATTAAAGTCACAAGAGAGGCAACCTTCTGTCATATGTATGCATTTATCACCCGAATGCATCCACCCTTGTGATCTTCAACCTCTTTACAGCTGATAAGAACATCCTACATGACCAAAAAAGCAATTAAGTAAATTAATGCTTGAAATGGAAGAGAATATGTAGGCATAAAAAAATGCAAGAGAATGTGTTATGAGAGAAATGAAGTTTTAGTTAACTTACTCCCAAGGGACATCCCCAACCATAATCAAATCTCCTTCTCCATCTTCATAAGTTAGAACATGGAACCTCTCTGGTTGCACTCCGTCCATTTTAGTTCCCCCTGTTCAAAACAGCCACATTCCCTTGTTATTATGTTCCCAACAAAGAAGCTATACACAAAAAGCAAAAATAACTATTAGAGAATATATAGCATTAGACTTTACACAGAATGGTAGTGTCAAACATCTGTTCAAGAGTCTTTACTAACTCGTTGTAGCCATCATGAGCTAACAGGTTGAGTTTTCTACCAATCGGAATGCCTTCCATGTACACCTTCACAAAGAAGCAGGTATGATCGCTGCAATCATTCACTTCAGTAGCTTGTGAAAAACTACTTAGATGTGGCTGCATCGGTTGCCAGTGCCCCCTAACATATAAGAATGACACAATTACTTGATGGGGTGAACAACTTTAAGCTAGCTACAAATTAACCCATTATGTCACAAAAGAAAGTTGCTATATAGTACACTTAGAAATCTGAGATTTTTGGTACTGAGCCAATAGTTGAATGAGTTGAACAAACCAAATGAGAGAGAGTTTCTCAAAAAGTACCAAAACTCATAAATTTATGTGGGTGCCATTTCATGATGACAAATCATGTTGTGCATATATATATGTGTGTGTGTATACAAACCCTGAACTAGAGGAGCCAACATGTTGAGTCGTGGAAATGCTTAGTCCAAGCCTAAGATCTGTGCGAAGGTGGTCTTGACTATGTTGGTGTGTGAGAGAGGATGCAGTTGAATAATTGGAAGGGTTTCTGCAGCTGGAGATAGAAGAGGAGGAAGAATTAGAGGCTTTGCCCATTGTGGAAGGAAACTAACTACTAGCTAGTTTGCTAGATTACACATGAAGCCGCCACATTAAAGGCCTTATATAAAAGAGAGAACATGAGCAGTGGTATGAAGAAGACTTTTTCAGCTGCTGCGGCCACCCTCCATTGGCCACCTCTCCTCTTTTTCTTCCTTCCATGCAATTGTTAGACCTAAAATGTTGTCATGGTAGCCGACAACTACACGTGTCAATTAGTAAAAATCAACATAGTATTTATACCATATTAACATGTTTTTTTTTCTTAATAATTAAAGCTTCATATATTCAGATTAGTTAATATTACTTAAATGAGATCATCAATGAATTCAAGATTTTTATGATTAAACGCTTCAATTAATGGCAATTTGAGGACGGTGTTGGCAATTACAACTAGAGACAATAGTTAGACAAAGCGTGTGGTCAGCAATACACTGAGTCTGTTTTGAGGAGGATGGAATGAACCTAGATATTGGACAATTCGTGGGATGAAAATTCAGGTGATGGACCAAAGGACATTAATATTAATGTTGATATCTGAAACCTTGTATAAACATGTAATATCCACGTAAGCAATGTTCAATGAATATATATAATCATCGTGTTGCTCGTGAGGGATCTTGGTGGTAGAGACCAAAATGTACGTACTAAGGCATTGGTGCAAGAGGCTACGAATACTGCTACCCACTACCAAGGAAAACATAGTGGTGTATATATAGCAGAGAAACATTTAAAATATGAGAACAGAATTTCTACAAGTGTTATTTCATTCCCTTTCAAGAAATAACTGCACTAGACAAAGTTCACCATCATTTTCTTTCGTTTGTGCAGAATTGTCGTGTGCATTTATTTATTTCTGATGGTGTCGTTTTGCTTTCTATTATGCATGACAAGTTTTCACGGTGATCAATATATCAAAAGCAATTTTACGATACATAAATAAAAATAAATAAAAAGCAAAAGGTTATATATAATCGCTTCGTGAACTACGTGACAAGTTTGAATATATTATTGACTTTTTTTTAATGGCAAAATGATGTTACACGAGATCGGGTCTTGGGGGCTGGCAATCAACTCGATTTGATAACAGGGAAAAAAAAGAAAGATAAGTTCTGTTCAATATCAAACACATGTTGGAATTGGAGACATACTTTAAAGAAAAGTGTGTTGTTATGTTTAACTTATTATTCCTTCAATTCACAGTAATTATTGGTAACTTTTACTTTATTTTAAATTATTTGTTGTTTTAAAAATAAAAATAAAAAATATACTAATTTCTCCATTTTTCAACTTTATTATTTTACATATTTTGTGCACTAAGTAAAATAATCATGAGAGATATCATTAAATAAGATATGAGATCTACAATTTTTTATAATTTTTTTTAAAAATCAACTAATAGGAACATGTTCAAAAGTGTGTGTCAAAGTGTATTACTAATATTTCTCTAATACTCCCCTTAATTTATAGAATGCAAAGGTAGTACAGTTAACAAACTTGTATTTTTCTAAAATTGATCATATTTAATTACTTTCTTAATTCTTGTGTAAAACCTTAAAGTAACAACTATTTTTGGCCTAAAAAGAAAAAGTATTTTGAAATGACGAAAAAAAAATATTGAATGGAGTGCATATATATATGGTACATCTAACCATGTCTCTTCATAAGGCAAAAATGAACCAAAAAGAGAAAGAAAAGTAACTAGTGATACTCATCACATTCTTCGTTTCCTCATGACTCACGCCACGGTTCTCATATTCTCTCACGTGGTCAACTCAATTTTCCCCATCCCGGTCTCATGTTGAATTAATTCATCACAATGAACAAGTTGAAGAGGGAACAAGAACATATATAATTACTTGGATCTAAAGATATGGGAAATGCTAGCTTAAAGAGAAATATTTGACAAAATGTTGAAACGAGTGAAAAAGAAAAAAAGTAAAATGTTCCCCACCATCCCAACCATAAGGTTGCTTGGATGAGCCATGAATCTGTCATTTGGTCTCCAATCTACTATTTGTGTTGAATTAGAAAAGGAAAGGTGTAACCCACATCCGCTTTTTCTTAAATAGCCCTAGTAGATGTGTCTTGTCATGTAAAGACCAAATCGCCCAATTTCCTTTGTCGTTCCCGTTCTTTTATCATCTTGTTTTGCATTGCTTGCCTTCTCCGTCATCATTGTCCATACCTATGAAATTATGAGTTTCATTCATTGGTCAAACCTTCTAGTATAACTTTTGACATCTCCCATGTATGCATGTCTCCACGTAAGGCCGAATAGTCCAACACTAACAGTGGGGCTTGACCTTGACCTCTATTAGTTTATGCTACTAATTTTCTATCACTATTATAGTAATATTATTTGCCTCAAGAATCCAATCCTAAGGTGCTGAGTTTAATTCTTCGTTGCTTATACGAGTAAGTATTTGCAGACACTGTACTCAACATTTTGCTCTCCAAATCCAAGATCCTTACCTTTTCTGGTCAATTTTCAAACGGCTATTATTTAAAGATTTTTATTCAAGTAAGCGGGTTCACTAATAGCATATTTGGTACATCATTTCAGACTCAGAACCATACTCGTTGTAGCTTTCAATATTCATGTAAAATACGTGTTTTTTTAGACGCAGAACCAAATACGCACTAAGCCTATGTTTAGTTTCGCGTTTGGGTCTTTGAACACATGTAAAATACGTGAATATCACAAACTAAAAAAAAAAAATGGGCGCAAAAAATTGGCGTGAAATCATAATATGCAACGCCATATTAAACACGTTAAATATGTACATCACATAACAACTACGGGTGTTTTTTTGAAACATTTATCTACAACGTGTCATATGTTAATCCAAACACAATCTACAACTTGTATAACTAGATGAACTCCAGATTCAGTCATGCATCTTGCTTAACTCTCCTCACTTCATCAATATCAGTAAATTATCATTAATTGCCCTTGGGGCGAGAATAGAAGCAACTTGGCATGTCAATTTTAATTTAATGTTACCACATCGTTGACGTTTAACCTCAAACTGAACCTCAAAACTACTTCCCAAATAAAATATATAGATTCAAAGAAAAAGACATAATCATGTAACTCATGCATTGTTACAGAACATTGTCTGCCAACTCTCCAAGAATAGAGGGGAAGAATGGAGTGGCAAAGTGATAGCTACCTTGCTAAATACGGATGAAGCAGATGATGAATAAAACATGGAGGATTTTGCATTATCAGCAATAGAAGCCGCCGAAAAACCTAATGAACGAATTTGAGAAATTTTGTCATTATTAAAATTCAATGGAACACGAGAGTCCCATCCATTCCACCATGAAAACAAAAATTGCTACTATTTGTACACTCTATTTGTGAGAAAATCGTTTACTTCAGCTGCTACCTCATAGGCTCCCTCAACACATCGTCCCAAGGCAACACCAGACACATAGTTTCCCCCAAGGAACAGCCCTTCAAACCCAGTATTTCTGAGAGAAGCTTTAGCAAAATCTAGAAGATCAAGATGGCCAATTAAGAACTGTGGAATAGCTTGAGGCCACAGTCTCACCCCCACTACAAATGGATCCTTGGCATTTGGGTTTATAAGGATTTTTCTCAAATCTCGATCAACTGTTTCGACAAGTTCACTGTCCATCTGCCATTAAACAAGAGAATTTAGGAACAAATAAAAAAAGAAAGGAAACAAATCTAATCATACAGATAGAGAAATGACACCTGTTTCAAAATAACGAAAAAAAACATTAATGCAGATACATAAAATATATGACAGGTTATAGGTATGGATCCAAGCATTTGAAGTCAAATGACAGAGATGATGCCTAAAACCCAGAACCACCAGTCATAAAAAAATAATGCACAATGAGAGGCCTACAGCACTCTTCTAGGGCAAAGTACTCCTTTGACTAGAACAATAAACCTACAATACTCCTTTAGAGTAGAGTATTTCTCTGACTAGGATATATAATGTTCTCTAAGAAACCAAAATTTCAATATTTTATTATTTATGCATAAAAGTGTACACATTTGAAACAAGACCATTGGACCTGAGTTGTTTAAAACACCCAAATAACCCGCTGGTGAAAATGATTAGTTCTTTACACCATCCTTGAAGTTTCCCAGAAAAACTAGTTCGTGTTCACCCAATTGGACACCATAACAGCTCAACCAATTGCATCCATGTTAACTGTTCATGTATCATATAAATATCACACCTTTGATAAAATTCCAGTATTAGTAGCTCCTCCAATGTAATTCAAGAGTAGAACCCTTCCAGGTGGTGCTCGGTTGGGGAATAATGATGAGCTGTATATAGTTCCTGTCAAACCCATAAATATGCTCTTGTTATCAAACCTGTCAAAGCACTAGATAGCACTCCACAGTCCCCAGTTCTAACATGAATATGGTAATAATTAAAAACAAGTGGAGCTTTATAAAATCACTACTCACCTAATGTTTCCACTCCTTGGCTACGTGGATGCAATTGACCAAACCCCTTCAACTCACCATCTATCAAGCATTCTGATCTAATAGCTTCTTTTGGATAGGATATGGAAACTGCAGCAACTGGAGGGTAATAAAACTTTGAAAGTGCATCTGCAGCAGCAGCCTACAAGAGATATTAAAAGGCAGTCATGAACAACAGCCCTCAATGCTCAATGTTTACTTTGGGGATTATCATGCCAATATTTGGCCATTTTCGAACCACTAATTTGTTGACATGCTTTTTTGTTATTAGACTCAAGTAAAAGCCTGCCATAGGGGATGTGATGTCCTTAAACCTCTGCTTTAGAAAGAGACCAGTGGGATACCATACCCTAAAAAGTTTACAAATTACAAGACTTTCTAAATTTAGTCAGGAAAAAATAAACAAGGAACTTTGATATAAAGAGACTGGTTTATTCAGCCTCAAAGAGTATATTTCACAGCATGTGCTAATGACTAATGCAATACCCACAGCATGTACACTATGATCGTGTCCTGCTCTACTTAGTTTAATTATGAAAAAAGCCTACTCCCTTGTCTGACCTGAAAAATGTCTCTGCTCTAGCTTGATTCTGAAAAATGTATATGCTCGATCAACTGATACTTTGTTAAAGCAAAAAGCACAAAATTATCCATGTTTTGTAAATTTTCAAATGATAATATAGGTTTTTTGGAAATATGATAGCTCTTCCGCAATGAAAATTGAGGCCTGGGAAAAGTATATCATGGCATATTGTGCTTTTCTTTGCATTATGTGCGAGTGTGGGTGGGTTGCACAGGAAATCAATTTTGTCTCTGAAAAATTCAGAGGATAATAAATAGAGACATGCAACCGTAGGCACAAAAGCATATGCACATGCATGTGCCACTCAGAACACACTCAAACATGCAAAGATCCAAGGCATGCAAAGAAAACTAAAGACCTGCAATTAGGTACCAAAAAATGCCTGCTGTCATACCCACAGTCCTACATAATTTCATCAGGTCATATGGTCCAGGTTAAAAAGATTCCACAGACAAAAAAGTTATTAATTAACATAAATAAATTATATGATCCGCTATTGAGGAAGAAACTTACAGACAGAGGACGCAGCAATGTACTAGCAACATAGGAAGGAATGGTGAGGACAACAGTTTTGCACTGCAAAGAAACCACTCCTTCTGGTGTTTCATATGTCAAACTGTACTCTCCACTATCCAGTTTACTAATACTTGAAAGCTTCCAAGATAACTTTACTTTGTGGCCTAATCTGTTAACAGGATCACAATTCGCTAGGATCATCAATCTGGAGAATAGGAGAAAATTAACCAGGACATTGGTATAAGGTAAGGCAACACTTAGTACCTTGCAGAAATTGCATCAGGCAACATGGTAAGTCCCTTCCGAAAAGATCCAACAGTCTGACCCTTTGGTTTTGGCAGACGCCTACATGATTAATTGAATTAGTGAAAACACTCCACATATTATGGCAAAAATCCAGAAACTCCAGAGCAAATATATATTACGGATCTCTAGGTGGTTTTGAAGCTCCATTTCTCTCTTGTATTGCTTTGAAAGTTCCACCAATTATGCTACCACCATTTTTTTCCAGCCTCCAAACTTTCCCAAATGCTGCTTTCATACTTAATTTTGAAGGATCGCCTGCATAGACCCCTATATATAACAAAATTCAGGTAAGCAACATAATTTTCAACAAAAAAAAAAAAAAAGCTGCTGAAAAACAGAAGAAAATTCATAAATAGGAGAGAAAATGGGACATTGCAACTTATCACTGATTACATAAAAAAAGAAAGTATAGTATAGGACACACTCAAGTCTTTTATGGGACATTGCAACTGACTTATATAAAATTTGCAGTAAGTGCTTCTCCAATGGTTTATTTATTTGTAAATGTACTTCAATAACATTTATAAGAGGAAAAGAGGGAATAGAGAAAATGGTTATTTTGTTGATATTACTTGATAATGTGCTAAATCAAGTTTAAGTGTTCTAATATGTCAAAACCACCACATGCTATGAACCATGATGAACTTTTCACAAGTTATTCTCCTTCCCCTGGCCCCAACAAACTCCCAACAGGAAAATCATGTAATCAGTTCAATTTTACATGTGGGTTAAAGGAGCACTGCATAATAATCAAAAAGATACTGAAGTGTACCAAAAAGTGGTCAATTATATTTCAAGCAGGATCTACGTTGTGATGTTTGGGGGTAGCTGCCCCCACAGAATTTTAAATTTTTCTCAATATAATATACATGTATAATACTACATTAACCCAATAATTTGAAATGCAGTTAAAAAAAAGTTAACCCATAATATGAGTAATGCTCCCACAAATTTAAATATACAAGTATTGCCCCCTTTACTTAAAATTTCCAGATGCGTCACTGGTTTCAATTGCCATTATGAACATAGAAATATAGCCATTAATTGAGAAAAACTTTTCCCTATATGCAATATTTCTATCAGAGGGTTTTCAAAAGACAAGTTAGACAATGAATATGAAACATTCTTTCAGAAGTCTATAAACGTCTTATTCTATTGAGCTATTAGTCATCCATCATGATGGAATACATTTTAATGGCTAAAAACAGAATATCACTGGGTCCAAAAGTAACACATGATAATAGAAGGTTGGTTAGAGGTTAACAAGAATAACAAAAAAGAAAGCAAACAAGTCAATGCTCCAACCTGAACAAAAAGGCTCTATCAATCGTTCAAAAACCTCATCACCAAGGTTCCGACGAACAAACTCTTCAACCGATTCCTCATGACCCTGTCACCTTTGTCAACATTATATTCCATGAGAAAACAAAATTAAGAACAGTTGTGTTTTATCCTTCCGGACATTGCATTTGACACAAACAAAATCAATGAAAGGAAAGAGTACACACTGGAGGAGGAGGCCGAATACCAAGGGCACCAAAGCCAGCCCTGATTTTGCCACCGATGCTCATCAAGTCAAAGAAAGGTAAATCAGTTGGCTTCCCGGGCACTGGCCTCAACTTCCCATTCCACAACACAAAACGAGGTGCATCAGGATCCCCCAAAACAAGCTCATCCTTTAAGCCACTGTCCACCTGCCAAATGCAAAAACCGAAACCACATTACTAACAATTCAACTATGCGGAGTGCTAGCTACACAATCTTTGTAGTACTCGCTCTACTAATGGTTAAAACTTATTATAAAGACCCATTAAGTAAGTAGTGAGGGCCCATGAAAATTTGTGATTTCCAATAAATTTCAGAAAATACTCAATAGTATAGTGTTGTGTTAGAAAGTACTACTATGTTCCTAGCATTTGCCATTCAACCAAAGACATTGAATTGTTTTATAGGAAAAAGAAAAGGAAAAAAAAAAGACATTGAATTGTGTTGCAGATCCCACATTAGTAATGATATGACAAAAATAGTAAGTGGAAGTAACCTTATCCTATGAGCAAACTAAAGGCTAAAACCCAAATTTTAAGAAAGAAACATTACATACCACCATGGTGAGCATTGGATCAGAGGGCTGAAAGCTGTTGGGGCCTTCTTCCCAGAGGTATCCGTCCCTCTCCATCGTGGTGATGTTGCCACCGACGCGGTCTCGGGCCTCCGTGACGAGGACGTTGGCATTGGCGTGTTTGGTGGCGAGGGCCTGGGCGATGCAGAGGCCGCTGACGCCTCCTCCTACGACGACGACATCGACGGGGGGGAAGTCTCTGGTTTTGGGCGGAGACGCGGTGGACTCCTCGGCAATGGAGCAGCGGAGAATAGGGTTAGGGCGAGAGCGAGGGAATTTTCGAGTGGGAGAGGTGAAGAAGGATGTTGGGGAATGGAGGGAGGGGCGGAGAAGGGTTTGGTTGGGCAGGAATAGGATGTCGTTGAAGACGGAAACCATGGCGGGCGAGCAGTGGAGAATGAGGAAGTAACGGCCCTCTTCGTTATCTTATACACTGTGCTACAGACAATAAATATGTGCAACACGCTAACACTACCTGCTAAATTAACCGCCTAAGATCGTTTATTAATTCATTTACTCGGCCCTGGTTGGTTACAGAGGTACAGTTAAAAAAAAAAAACATGTTTGTCTCGATCTAAACTTTACCTTTAACGTTCTTGAAAAAATATTCACTATCAGACTATAAATAAGTTCTTTTTTTCTTAACCTTTCATTTATAAGGAAAAAAGAATTCAAACTAATATAAAATTCGATTAAAAATAAGTAAAATTTAACTAATAACTTTTTAAGATAATTTGTTCTGAAGTTGATGGGGCACTCGTTATTGGTTATGTAAGTAGATATATTATTGATCTATGAATAGTAATATAAGTTACGTTTACTGTTATAAAAAAAAGTTACTTTTATTGCTAAGAGAAATTATTTCTTGAATTACGAGTAATATCATTATTACTAAACTGATAAAAAAAATATAATTATTACTTAAATGATTTAAAATTTATGAACTTTTTAGAATAAAAAATAAATTTATAATATTACTGTATGTTTCTTGTTTAAAATATTAGAAGCAATATTATTTCTTAGAATAAAATGTGTTTTAAGTCTCATAATGTGTTAAAATTGATTTTAATTTCTGTAATTTTTTTTAAAAAAATGTTTTAACTATCAATCTATTTTAAAGTTAATTGATCCCCCCTTATTTCTTAAAAGTGGTGAATTTGGTCATTGAATAATTTCATTTTTACTTGACTAAATCCAATATATTTGAATATAAGAACCAAAACCACCATTTTTAAAACATAAGGACTAAAACTAATTCAAACCAAATATTGAAAGACTTAAATCACATTTTATCCTATTTTCTAATTAAGATTAAAGTTCCACTTTAACAACTTGGGTGATTAAAAAAATTAAATTAATATGTAATCCTTTAGAATGTATTTGGATAAAGATTTTTAAGAAAAAAAAGTAATTTATTAGAGAATATAAAATTTTTTAATCTAAAATTATTGTTCGGATGTTTTTATATGAAGAATTTAATTTTTTAAAATTTTAAGCAATTAAAAATGTGAAATTTTATTTTTTTACTGAAACATGAGAAATTAAAATTTTTTTCTGCCACAGCGAAACACCAACTTGGCGATGTTGCTTCTTCTACCCCATCAACAGCTGCTGCAACGGTGGTGCTATAAATTTTTTTTATGAATATTGTCAATAATATTTTAGAAGTAATGATGCACTTGAAAGATAATATAATCTTTTGATATAATGTAATACTTTAATTAACTATGAAAATAATAAAAAACATTGATTCAAATTCAAAATACATTTGTAATTTGATTAATATATTATTCTAAAAAAATTATTAATTATAAACATAATTATGAAATATTGTGATGATTTTTGTAATAATAAATTTATAAACTTTTTATTCTCATCCTAATGTGACAATGGTATATTTCTAATGTGAAAATTTATAAAATTTATTATGTTAATTAAATAACAACTTAGTAATCCATATTTTATTAGGGATAACAAGATGAGTTGAATTTGTCTAATCCACCAAAAATGATAAAATGAGTTAAGTAATTTAATGTAACGTCCTAAATTTTAATTACTTAATTACGTAATTATTTGATTATTTATTCTATGTTATATTTTATATTTTATTTTTTATTTTTTATTTTGTTCTTTCAAAATAAATGAAATGAAATTTCGGTAGAAACAATTGAAATTTACAACAAAAGAAACTATATATATAAACATATACCATATTTCATAACTCGTCTATTTTACATTGCTACTTTCCTACTGATTATATTTTACATGTCATAAGTCTTAGTACTTCAAACATGTTTATTTATGTACAAAGTTCATAATCCTAGTACTCAAACATAGTCTCCGGTACTGTCTCCGTCACTGAGTACGATTATAGGGTCGGTGGCCAGGTTTGGATACATAGGAGCAAACTGAGAGAACGGATCGGCTGGGTCAAACTCTTCACTAAACACCGAGATTGGAAAATGGGCGTCGAAGTAGATGTGGGCTCGGAGAACTGGCTGCATAGTGATTACATAACAATTCCTGACTTCATCAAAGTGCCAAGCTATGTCCAGTGCATCAAGAAATATTATGATCGAAGCCATCTAAATTAAAAATAAATTTAGTGAGAAATAAATTTCTCAGTAGGCAAATCTAAACCACCAAATAGGTTAGTAGGTTATGAAATAAGACCAAACTAATTCATCAAATAATTTAACAGATTAGTAAATAAATCAATATCTCTGAGCGAATGTGTAAAATGAATGTATGAATGCATGGAATGAAATGCAATGATCACAGGTGCACATGGCCTCTACATATGTACATTATGTAGGAATGTCGCGACCATCTTACGCTAATCATGCATGAATTTCCATGTATTAGCACCTGATCTCTGCTAGTAGCATAGGCCCGGTCTTCACAACTCGGGTCATTCTTATTCATACCACACAAATTTATGATATAAGAAAAATATTACTATCCTTACCAAAAAGCAAGGTTGTTACTATTTCATCATTTCATACCTGGTTTTTGCCAAATAAATCTATTTATTTAGGAGTTGCCCACCGTTGTGGTATAATATAGGTAACAAAGGCCGGTTAGTGAAATAAGGAGAATAGTATATATATATATATATATATATATATATATATATATATATATATATTCATACTTATATAAGTGAGAATATCACCGGGGTAGCTTACATGCGTATGTTGAAACCATATCTATTGAAGAAGCCGAATTCAGCATGGTGGTATTGCTTACGGTTATAAAAGATCCTGAATACTTATTAAGGATTACATTTATATTATGAGCTGCAGTGGGCTACCTTCTGATGTAATTATATATATGTAAATATATATATATATATATATATATATATATATATATTTACATATATATCTTTTTATATACATATATATATATATAAATATGTTTATATAGTTACGTACATATGTAAGGATAATGAATAACTATATATATATACGGGTACGTAGATATATAGAAAAAATAAAGAGATGTGAAGGAAACCATGATGCATGGCCAGACTTGAAGGTGATGCCGAGATGGAAAAACTCCTCCATACCGGTATACCGAGCTCTATATGTGGTGCCTATGGTTAATTTCTCAAGTAGCTAACCAGTGCTGGAAGGGATGTGAATGGAGCTCGGCATGTGTCGAGGTGCAGTGATTTGGCTTAGAAACTTAGGCCAGGACTTATAATGCTTAGTCGAGCTTGCAGGTGCGGTACCGAGTTACCATGGATAACGGCTAGCTTCTTGGTTTGCATGATGGCATGGTGAATTCAACTACAGGAACTAGGAAGTAGTGCCGAGGTACTGTCACGGCGTGTGGGTAGGGCCGTGTTGCATGGTGCCCATATGGTGGCATGATAAGGGGTACCGGGATGGGTACGCGGCTTATGAGGTGGCCGAGCTGTAGAAGCATGGTTTGAAACCCAGCCGGCGTACTTGCGAAAGACACGGATATCAGGTATGTGTTTTGCTTCTGAAGTTGGCCAGTCTTAACTAGGTGAGATGTGTTTGGGATACCACAATGAATTCCGTAATAGCTAGAACTCGGCATTGGCCGAGGTGCACGAGTTTCTGGCTAAAGTTGGATACATGGGTAAGTGATCTCACTCTTGGGAACCCGAGGTTTACATATATGTATAAAGGAGCACGGTAATGTAAAGGTGCCTAGGTGCTTCTAGGTCCAAGACTGGCTGTAATACCTTCACGTGGAGAAAGAAGAGCTTATAGGGGTGATGGCATCTATATAGGCAGTATGAGTCAACGTTGATGTATAAACAGTAAAGCATGAGCATGATACCTGCAGTGTCTACGAACCGTGATGCATAAATAGAGATATCTAAGCTACTATCTTAAGGGTGCCAAGATACTCGACGTAAGATTCCTTCATATCTATATTCGAGGTTCCAGTATCTTGCTAAAAATTCACAGTACCCTATTTAATTAACACTCTAAAACTTAAATCGGTAGCTAATTAAAGAGTAAATAAGACCTCATAAATACATAAATTAAACTTAAATTTCTAAATTTAAGATCGAAGCCTAGCCTACCTGTGAGAATTTTGGTGAGCTGTTTTGGGAGCTGCTGGGATAATTTTAAGAAGGAGAAAGTTTACGTAAAAGAAAGAGAAGTGGGAGGAAAGCTGAAGAAGTTTGTGTATAGGCTTTTCGGTGGTGAAAATTTGAAGTTTTCAGGCTATTTATAATGCTTGGTTTAGTTAGAATAGAAAAGAATTTGGTTAGAGGTTAACTGTGGTTTAAGAAAAATATCTATTTCCTTTATCAAATCATCATTATGATTATTCTCCTCATTTAATGATTTGGGTAACGTGGAAAGCTATGAAGCTGGCTCCTGTTATTTGTTTTCCTCTAATGCCACCTGGAAGATTTGCCCAGGATTTAGTTTCAGAAAAAAAAAAAAAAATTTGTTCACGTGGATGAAACCAAGGCTTGTTCTGATTTCAACAAAATATTCTTAATATTATTTCCTATTTATTATAATGTATATCCTAAATATATATAAGTGAGATTATTATCATTTTAAATTAAATACAAACTGTAATTATTTATTTATTTATAGTATGTATATTTTTATCTATTTTTCTAGGATGTTACGATAAATATATATTCTTCATTTATTTATTTATTTGTTTGTTTTATATATATATATATATTTATTCTTAGAATGTTACATTTAACAAAACAACCAACTTAATTTGACATCTTGATGGATTAAAGATATGTTAGAATAGATGATCTCTTAACTTATGATATATCACACATTTTAGGTTTTATTATTTTATTTGTTGAGCTAAAGAAGAATGTTCATAATAAAATAAAATTAGTATTTAATATACCATACATAATTTTATGCATAAAATTAAAATTATATGATTGTATAAATATTGGATTTTGTTTTTTGTTTGGTCAACTTGCCAATCCATCACTTCATAACCCGCTAACTCGCCTACGATTAGGCAACGTGCCAGCTTGCTATTTCATGAACTGTCAACCTGCCCCGACCTTTTAGAAAAAACAGATTGGGAAACATAAGGTTAACTTATTTCAATAACTCTAATTTCAAGAGAAAGAAGAGAAAAACAGTAATGGACTCAATTAAGTTTTTCTTAAGAAAAACTCTTTGTTATGACAATACTCAAATATACAAGTTGCCCCCAATGCATTGTTTTTTTTTTTTTTTAAGATCCAATATATTTTGGTTAAGCTAATTTAACATCACTAAATCTGGTAAGATTGACGCATAAACTTCAATACTTTCTTAGTTTGAATAATAAAATTTAGTAAAGACATAATTTTTTTACAAGCATATTAGTTTAATTATGGAGCTATAAAAAAATTTGAAAATTACCTTGACAAATACATACCAAAATGGTTATCTAAATAAATTTGTTTTAAATTCCTATGAACTTCAAGCTGTTATTTAAATAGTACTACAGATTAATGAACTCTTGATCTTTTGGTCTTTGCTTCCTATCAATTAATTAAAAATCAAAATTATTAATTATTTTAATATAATTTTTATCAACAAAATTTAATTCAGTTAGTGAAAAATGAATTTGATTTGCACTGTTAATATGAGATCTTTATTGGTGAATAATATGTAGATGGTGATTGAACCTTGAGATTTGTCCTAAGGAGGGACAACAATTCAACTAAACTTTAAATTTTAAAGTGTAAAAATATATAATTTTAAATTGTAATTCAAATATATATAGCGAACAGTCATGCGCAATGCGCATCATGCAGCCACTACTAATTCGAAGACGGTTTGGCCTCTCAGTCTCACACACTTTTACCGCCTTTTCCATTTTGGGTTTTGATTCCATTTCGCGTACTAGCAAAACAAATTTACATTCCTCATTTCCTCGCTCCATAGAAGAGTGAGTTTAGACCGTGTGTGTGTTTCCTTCTTTGCGCAAATCTCTAATCAATATTGCTCCTCCACCCTGGTTTTTGGTTCCGATTAAATTTACACTGTAGCCAGTTTCTACGTGCCGATTCCGAATTCTTCAATTCTTCTCTCTCTCTCTCTCGGGTTTCTGCTCAGGTAATCCATTCGCGAGTTCCCATTTTTTAGTTTAATTCGGCTTATTTTTGGGATTCCCTTTCCATTTTCCTGTTCGCGTTGTTTTTCCCTTTGAACGCCACATGCATGCTTTTTCTTCTCGACTTGCGAGGTTTTATTTGCACTCTATTTGGCTGTTGAGATGCTAAGGAGCTTCCGAAGCTAATGGTTTATTCATGTTTCGCGTTATGCTGATTTGAACGGAGACTTCATGAGCAATGAGTTTATCCCTGAGCAATTGAACCGGGTTTTGTGTGGATTTGTTCTATTCACTTTATTTGGTTTTGTTGTTACTTTTTTTCAGGTTAGTTGATGACGTCTATGCTTTAGCTGAGATTACAACTGAAAATGGATGTTGAAGCGCGTCAAATTTTGCATGATGTAAGTGGTTGCAAACTTGATTTAGTGACTTTTCTGATCTGACTTAGTTTGGTCACTATTTACCTAATTTAGTGTGCTCCTTCGTTAAATCATTTATAACAATATGAAACACTGAGTAATTGATTGGTTAGGTTTTGTTTTGTTGATCACTGCGAATTTGTCCTGTTAGTTAGTTTGTGCTTTTCATTTGTTCTGATGTAAATGCAACTACAGTATTCTTGTTAGATGCAGCAGAATGTTAATATTACCTCTTGTCCTCTGAATAAGACTCTTTTAACATATTCACAAGAGTTTAGACCTTTAATTAATTTAATTAGTGATATTAAAATTATTATTAATATGTATAATTTTTATTATTATGATTCTGGTTTCTTAATCTCTTTCCATTTAACTAATTAATTTATGTCCACTTAAAGGATATTTTTGTAACAAAAGCAATTAACAAAATTGGAAGAGATTTTATAAAAACGATGGAGAAAAGCTTCCCAAAAATTCTTACGAAAAGCACCTGATAATAAGAAATAATCTGTCCATTAGTTTCCAATGCCCTTCTCACTGTTGTTGCTGGCTATGACCAATTATAATTTTAGTTTCAGTGTTTCTATTATTGAGGGACAAAAAGTTAAGATATTCATGGATTTGAACTGTGTATTCAGGAGCGAACGAGTGGTTGTAGGAGTTTTGGCAGCAATATCCATCCGTCTAGCCAGACAAGGAAAATTTCTGTAGGAGTTATGGCAGATTCAATTGGTTGCACAATAAATGGAGCCATGAAAGGGGACGGGGCTGTCGTGCCAAATACTGAAAGGGTAATCTCTAATGTTGGAAATTGCCATGGAGAAAAGAGCCAAGTTGAAGGAGTGACACCTTCGTTTAATATGAAGCAAACTGGGGGTCCAAGAGAGGTGAAGTGTTCTTGGATCTCTAAATCCTTTTACCAAAGAACACCTACTTCTGAGGCCATTCTGCAAGCCAACCAAGCCTCTACTTTACTAGTCTCTCCTGGTGGTTGCGATGAGCTTAATGGAATAGAGTCTGCAGCTGGGAAACACAACATTCAGTTTTTCTCACATCAGACTTCAGTTTTTGCTTCTAATAATTACAAGAAGTTTGATACGGACACTTACAGAATGAAGGGAAGGAAGGACGGGACCACTGAAAAGGAAAAGCAATTTACATTTACCACTGCACAGCAAGTCCTCAAGTCTGACAAAACCGACCCAGACGACAAAATAAATAGAACAGAAAACAGAACTGAGAATTTGAGGATGAAGCTTTGCCAAATATTGGGGACCACTTCTTCCCCTAAGACGGATGAGGAAAGTTTACCACTTGAGCAGCGTTTGAACCAGAAGGAAAGTAAATCCACTAAGACCATACAAAATTCGGATACTATAGAAGCTGATTCAGAAAATCCTGATCATACTCCTCAGAGGCCAGTAACTCGTTCTTTGAGCAGAAAGAGAGCGTATTCCAAAAAGCAACCGGGAAAAGGTAAAAGTGGCCCATCTTCAAAAAACACAGAGAAGCTTGGAGAAAAAAGTATATTCTCTTTTGAAGAAAAATGGACTGGAAGGCAAAATGCTTTTCTAAATGATGGTTCCTTGAAGAAAAAGAGTCAAAGAAAGAATTCCAAAATTGGGAAAAATAAGATCTGCTTAACTGAAAATGACACCACAGATAAACTTCATCAAGGCACTTCGAAGACAAATCTACCATTGCATGACAGAACAATATTTTCACTTGGGAAGATAGCTGGGGGATTTAGCTCACCTGAAAAATATCAGACAAAACGCCCTCAGACAGAGAACACAAACCAGGAAAAAGAATTTTACCAGCCACCAATAGTAAATACAGATAAGCATGGAGAAGTTGAGGTGTCAGAAAATGGAAACCCACGAGAATATAGAAGCAATCCAATTATACAGAATGTTGCTGCTAAGTCACAAGATGATTTTCCAAGTCCTACATTTCAACTTAAGTCACCTATTTTAAGTTTTTCTCCTAACTCAACACCAAAAACAGGCCAAAAGGAAACTGATGTTAATAGTCTAGCATCAACTGAAAGGACATTTTCTCTGGGAAGCATTCATAGTTTAAGAACTCCCCAGGCTTCAGAGCCAGACTTCAACGGGCTAGGAGAACAAATGCAACTTTCTGTATCCTTATCACTCCAAGGTCTCAATTTGATAATTTTGAGTGTTTTGGCCCTGAACTGGAAATGTTGCGTTTCTGTCTTTTGCCATTCCTTATTAGATTCAGGATATGGAAGAGCCCAAGTCTTTTATTCCCAGAAAAGACAGATCTTCTGAGACAGAGAAAAAAGAGCAGGGCGGTGGTTCATCTGATTCATCATCTGAAGAGGAGAACTTTCAAGGCTATCATGAAGGTTTGCCTGTCACTAAATAAGGATATAATTGATAATGGTTTTGAGGAATGAAACACATACCATTGAACTTGGAACACCATGAATAATTAAAATTCATCACATATAATTGTTAGTAGTATGTAACATTGCATGCCCCTCTAAAATCCCTGTGTTAGTTATTTGATGTGTCGGCTGCTTTTACTTCAGTTGCACAAACTGTGTTACTGTTATCTGATATTCTGTGTTTTTCCGTCCTTGTGTACCATCATGTCCTTTCGAAGCAGAGCCATTTTCTTAGTTATATCTGAATTCTGTAAGTGTAGGTTCAAGAGTAAGACATGCTTCCGAGAGAAAAAAATTTGATCTTCATCCTATCAAAAGGCTGTGCAAGCAAGAAGGCAATAAATTTAATGACAGGAGTCCAGCTTCAGTGTCTTCAAAAGGCAAAAATTCACTTCGTACTTGATATTTTATATCTAATTATGCTAGTAAGATATATGCAATCTTCATACTATAATTTACACAAATGATTAGGGACAGGAGACAGTGATTGGATCGATGAAGCTTCTGAGCAGAATCAAGATGGGTTTGTAAGGTGTTACATCTTTTTCTATGACAAATTGATTAAATAGTCCAGAATTATACAAATTACTATTCATGTTTACAAAAACTTTTAATTGTATGATTCTTGTCAATTTGATAGGGCTGTTGAACTGTTAGCCTTGGAATTGGGTAAACTTCAGAGCAAACTTAAGTCAATGAAACGTCAGAAATCCTCAGAAATTTTGAAGTCTGTTGCTGAAGAAATACATCTGCAGTTGCAGAATGTTCATTCCCAGATTCAGACAGACATGTAGGTATATTAGACTGATGAATTCTTAAGCTTCCGGTATCTTATGTTTATGTTTTTCTGAAAAAAACTTTCAGAGGAAAGCTTACAAGTCTCGGTAAATCAAAGAGAAAACGGATGGAAACAAGATTTGAAGGTAGCAAAATTTCGATCTCAATGTTTAATATATTTATGTTTTGATTTAACTATTGTGGCTATTGTATACATTTGTCTCCTAGAAATAGATCTCAGGTGTTCAAATTTTATGTCATGTGCAAGTTTTTGTGTTTGTCTCTCTTGATAGACATTAAATAAATGGAATCCTGTAGAAAAGAGAGTCCTAAAATTATTTGTCACAAGGAATTAAAAAAGGGCGAGGCAAGAGGAATGGAATGGTATGGTTCTATTGAAAGCGTCCTTGCACTAGATCTTGCATTTAGTAGCTCTAAAAATGATTATTTATGTTCATATCACCTCTGAATTTTATATTCAACGTTTTCCTCATATTTTCTTTTCTTAATGACATTTTCTTGTAATCTGATTATGTTCGTGCCTGAATTTGTCCGGAGATGTTTTCTCTTCCCTCTTTCGTACCTTTTCTAACCTTCGCTTCCTCTAACAAAACGTAGATCAACAGAAACAGTTGAGGTTAATATACAATAGATTCAAGGAAGAGGTTAATCAGCATCTACAGGATTGCAGGAGCACTGTTGAAGATCTTGAAGCAGATCAGATAGAGATCAAGAGAGCCATGGAAAAGCAAAGTATGAAAACACAGTATTTGTATTAGCTTATTTTTGTGTTTATAATAACTTATAGTTAAAATTTATTTGTGTTTTTTTCTAAGAGTTTAATGTTGTAAAACAGTTTTATACTGTTATCCAATTACAAATCGCTATTTGCCTATTTGAATTACTTTAAGATGATAAGGAGTTATGTGTAAAAAAATTTACACAATCATCCAATTACAATCCATCATGTACGTTTGTTGACTTTTAAAAAATTATCTTAAAGTAATTCAAATAGTGATGTGTGATTAGATAACAATGTAAAACTGTTTTATAGTGTCAATGCATAGGTATTAAATTTTTATTTTAAAAGTTAACAAATTTATCTTAATGATAAATTATGATTGGATGATTGTGTAAATTTTTTTACACTATCCATGTATAGCCCTTTTTATCTGAGTCTAAATGCAGTTCTTCCCAACAAATTAATCTAGTCCAAACATATAAAATACGTCTTTTGGATATAGATACGCCCTTTGTTTTTAAGTACAATATATCTGTAAATCAACTCGGGTGGTGTTCAATTTAGTTATATTTGAAAAAAAGATTAAGTAAATGGTGCTTATGACTATTAGAGATGGAGTCATGTCAAGGGAGAAGTGTAATTCTTTCATATTTCCTCCCCTTTTTGAGCAAATAAAGGTATAACCTTTCAAATCGCTAGATACATGATATAGTTTGCACATATTTATGTTATCTTGTGTATTATTTCTGTTAATTATTTTGTTTTAAAATTATAATTACGTGAAGATAGTGTCGTATTATCAGTGGCACAAGTTTTTTATTTTTTAATGAGAAGGGTCACCATGTATTACGCAACAAAAATCGTGGACAACTACATCTATGATGTTTTTGGTAAAGTTTTGACTGGCCACCACTTCGCGATTAGCTCGATAAAGGATTAGAGCTCGGTAGAGCTCTTGGTTCTAATCTCTTGCTAAGAAAGGAAAAATCACCATTTGTATTATTGGTAAGTATCATGTAAGTTGTTGCCTGATTTTGAATATATATTGTTATAGGAGTAGCACATAAGAAGCTTCTGTCGCAAGTTGAAGAAGCAGTGCAGATCCAACTTGATGACGCTCAAAGGAAAATCACAGTCACCCAGGAGGCAAGTATTTGTTACATGTCGAATTACTAGTGTCCTGATACACTGAACCATACTATTGCGTTAAAGTTTACTTGAATCACTGGGGTGAACTGAGGTGAAAAAAGGACAAAAAAAAAAGAAGGAAGAAAAGAGCAAAAGGTAGATATCATACGTGCAACGTTGAAGAGAAAGATAGGAACAAAATGATGTGACATAGGGATGGAAGAGAAAATAGGTGGATGATAAAAATTTCCCTTGAATCATTGTCTGAGGGACTACAGTCACTGAAGCCCGCAAAATGCAGGATAACCAATCATTTGGATTATGCTTGTTAGGCAGAGATCCTCTAGAGATAATATAATAAATGGTTTTGACTTTAGCTGTAGAGAAAAAAATTGATGGAAAGGCACAAGAGAATCCATACACGTAGAGAAAATAAAATTCAAACGCCAAAGTTTTGTTGGCATCAGGCTCTCTGATTCCCTTGCATTTTTTATTGAATTTAGGAGGTGAATGTGATATCTTGCTGGTTCAGCCGGCATTAGTTCCCCTTGTTTAGAATTTCCTTTTACATATTGATTTTCATTTCTTTAGAACATTGTTAACCATCCTTTTAAATGGAGATAAAGAGCATTCTGTACCTTGTTAGACTGATTTTATCCTCTTAATTGGCTGCAGAAGGCGAGGGGGAAACTTCTACAATTGAAGCAGGTTGTAACGATGTGCTTGAAAGAGGAAATACCAAATTGATATGATTTTTGCTGATTCTCTGCAAGTTAGGAACTTTGCTCAGAAGGAAGCGCCCCTTGAGATTTCGCTAGATCCTTAGGACTATTCATTAAAGATTTCTCTTACGTAATATTATGCCCCCTCCCTCTTCTTTTAAGTACATAGAATAGATAATTCGGTCGAATTCCATTAACATCACTTAAATTTTCTTTTATCAAACTCGAATCTTAGGTCTATTATTGTGTGATTTGTAGGATAGAAGACCGCCTCGAGTGTCATTGAGAATTGAGATTGTTTTTTTATTCCTCATTCATTTTCTGATTACCCAACCGCAAAATGGAGGCTCCAATCATTGTTTTTACAACTGATAAATATATTACAACTGTTTGAGTTTTAGGCTAAGAAAATATTTTTATTTTATTTTATTTCTTTTCTTTCCTTTCAGTATCTTCTTTTTATCAAACATAAAAAAAATAAAAAATAAGTCATTTTTGATTTTAATAATAATAAAGGGTTAAATATGTTTATGATCTATAATATATATATATATATGATTTTTATGTTTGTTTAATATATTTTTTGTGTTGAATTCCTCATAAAATAATACTTTTTTTTATATTTTTATTTTAATATCTGATAAATTAACAAATTTTATATTTGTTTCTTAATAAATAAATAAATTTTATTTTAGTTTGAAGTGATAACAAATATTTTTTATTATAAAAAATAAACATAAAATTTATTAATTTATCATCAATTAAAAATAAGTGACACGTGATAAGAAAAAAATAAAATTGTTGTTATATAGAGTGTCAATGTAAAACAAAAATTTATTAAAAATAAATATAAAAATTAAATATTTATTAGAGATAAAAAAATATTTAAGCCTTTAATAAATTGTTACATCGAGAAAAATGATTATACATGTCATTCAATCACAATTAATTATAATAATTTTATTTACTTGATAATTTTCTAAAGAATATCCCGAATTGTTGATTTACTCTATTTAAAAAAATGCTTTTTAACTTATACCAATAGTGTAAAATTTGTTCCAAATACACTGTGTCCGCGATAGAGCCAAGAAACTTCGAACCTTAGTTGTTTTAGGAGGAAACTAAAAATGGCAAAAAAAACTAAAAAGAGAAGGAAGATTGTTTGTTTGTATGTGAGAGGGGACGAGAGGTGAAATAATTTGGGAAGAGAAGGTTTGGAGTATAGTATAGAGAAATTGGGACACATCCTTAATCCTGCCCACACCGCACATAAAATAAGAATGAGAATGTCAACATCAAGCATCTTGGGGACTAGATATATGTATCCTTTGTCATGATCAAGCCAGCTGGACGATGAAATTCAAAGGAGTGAACACCAAAAGTACAGACAACAAGAACCCCAGACACATGAACCTAGTGGGTGTACCACGTGAATTATGATATGCTACGCCCGGGATAGAGTGTGGTTGGTTTTCATTGGATGTGTTCTCCCTTCTCATCTACACTCTCTTTTTAGTTTCAACTCCCATATGCAAGAAATCCACAGTTCATATACATGAGATGAGGACCATCTTGCATCTTGTCAATGTATTATGTATCTGTTGTTCATTAATAAATAAACGTGGATTTTAATGGAAAAGGATACCACACACGTGGCATGTTTGGCAATTTTTCCTCTCATTAAAATATGAAATTGAATAACATATTATTTTTCTAAAAATAAAACCTAACATTTTTAGTTGTGAGGCTTTAATGTGAAAGTTTAGTCACTCAAGCATAGTAATCGTGATCCCTCCATGTCTCATTCTCTCATTATATATTTAATAAACTTAATTTGCTAACATGATATTAGAAGATAACATATTCTGTGGCTTACGTGACTTAGTTAAATTACACTTTTTATTTGTTATGATTGTTATATCTAAAATATACAAGTATAATTAAGTTATGTTAACATATGTTAATATACATGCCAAATAATATATTAGTTATCATATCATAATCTAATATTATGTTAGTAAAATTTGTAATTCCTGAAGAACTTTAGAACTTTGAAAACTAAAATCGCATAGTTATTATATCCAAAAAAATTAAAATATCAATTAAGTCTATTTTTTTTAAAATCAATTTAAGAGAATTTAGATAAATAATGATTTTTCTTTAAAAATATTAACTTCTTTTCTCTCTTCTCTCCATAATGGGATCTTTGATGTCCTGCTCTCGTTCTCTTCTCTTTCTCTCTCTCTCTCATTGTTCTATCTCCATCTCTGTTGGATTATTGTCATGGATATACTTTATTTCTTTGTCTTCTATTTCACTTTTATATATTTGTTTTATATATAACTTTCTTTATCTTTTACTCTTTTTTTCTTTATATCTCTCTCTTATTTTCATTCACACTCCTAAGAAATAGTGTCCATCTATGCTTGTCATTTTGTTTCTTTCCGTTCTCTCTCTCTTAAGTCTTAAATTATTTATTAAGTTCAAAAATATAAAATAATAAATAATTTTTACTTTACTTTTAAATTATCATTTAAAACTTTAAATTTAAAAGAATTTTTAAGTTAAAAAAACTAATCTAAGAATAGTCGTTATATTAACTTCTCATCTCATATGAAGACATGTAAAATTATCTCTTATGACCAGCTCTGAAAATAATTGTTTCTGCATTGGGAGTGAGGAAAAAGTCTCACCTTGTACGAGGAGAATCAAATTGGGAAATATATAAGTGAAAAAAAATCATATAATAAGGTTTTGGGTTATACATAGAATTCAAGTTACTTATTTGGCTTCCTCATATGCATAAAAGGGATACACATACCACTACATAGTATTATATATCATTAAGACATCTAACAAAATATTATTATTATTATTTTTATTTTATTAATATATTAAGTAATGAAATAATATACTTTATGTTACATAATTGGATGTTAGAGAGTTTGTTTTATTATTAGGGGTGTTTGTCAATTTTTCCCTTATAGTGCTCTAAGTGATGATCCGTTGATTGAGATTAAGATTTTCCAATTTTCATCCCTCCTTGCTAGTTGCTACCCAACAAATTGACACTGTTCCACCTCACTCCCTTGACTGACATATCCCCATCTCATCTATTGCCACCTAGAATTTTGTGGACACGATGCGACACTAGCTCAATTTTACCTTGCTCAATGTACGACCTGAGGACCACTAAAGTTATTATTAATTAATTTCAGAACTGTGATCATCCCTTCAATTCCCTTATCACGTACTAATATTATGTTTTTGTCCACCTCCAACCTCTCTCCATTTCAATACTACTAATACTTTACACGTATAATATTAATAGCTTCTTTATGGTCTAGTATTGCGCAATTCAGTATCTCTTCTAGCTAGTGCTAATTAACAGTTAGTTTTTGCTTTAAGTGTGATATTAAGTGAAAACCGGTTACAATATAGGTGAAGCTTGTGTTGCACGCAGTTTGGTTTTTCTGTGAGCACCTGAAATTCTTATAATTATTTAATGGCTGAGAAGATGCCTGATTCCACCAAAACAGAACCAGGGATGACTAGAAGCTCCTCCTATCTAGATTCCATGTAAGTTATTGCTACTTTATTCTCTTTTTATATTGAAGCACGTTTGGCTTCTTTATAGTTCAAACTTAAAAAGTGTGGTGGTTTCTATTATGTTCCAGTTATGGCAAAGGTTCCCTTGAACTGGTATGGGAAAATGGTCAACTTCACGTGCAGCAAGGAGGTTCATCATCAAGTGTCCTCACACGAATGACTCCCTCGTGCGAAGGGTATTCAATAAAGGCAATTGATGAAGGTGCCTTCAATGCAAAAAATGCAAGGTTAAGCTCACTATACTCCCTCATGGACTTCCCAGTTCAAAGGAACTCTGCCCTGGACAATTCACAACCAAATTCTCACCAAAGCAATGACCAAAATTCTTGTCATCTTGCTTTAAAACAAGTAGAGGACATTAAGACTAGTATGTTTGCTTCTAGCAGCAAAGGTCCTGATCATTCCTTAGTGATAAATTCACCTAAAGGATCACAGGGAAGACAAAACCCTTTAGTTTCTGATGTATCAAACATGGTTCCACGAAGTGAGGAAACACCTCCCCCTGATGAGCAATCTGAAGCTGTTGGTCATAATAGTATTCACGGATCTCGTGTTCAATATTTTAACCAAACCTCAAGCTCGGTAGGATTTAGAGCAAAGGGAAAAGCTGATACTAAAAAATACTGTGATGAAGCCTTGTTGGAATCTTCTTCTCTATGCTCCCTTGGAGCCTCAAATAACAGAAACGTTTGTAGCAGGAAACATGATGACTCAACGTATTTAAGCGATGTAAGTGGAACCGTTTACTCTATTTTCACCTTATCAGAAAGCATAGCATGGTTTATGGTTATCATTTCTCAGGTACATTGATTTATTAACTTGGTGCAGAATGATGAAGAACCAGAAGATGTAGTGAAGGAAAAGCCTGCTCGGGAGGGCACCGGATTCAAGAGAAGTAGGAATGCACAAGTTCATAATTTATGTGAAAGGGTGAGGGAAATAATGTAGGAGATTATAAGAGAAAGAGTTTAAGATATTAGTGACTTGGAGATTACTAGATTAATTAACAATATCTTGTTTCTGTGAATTTACATATATTTAAAAAGAGATTAGAATATGATAAGAAAAAGTTAAAAGAGATTACAAGTTTGAAGATTAATTAATAACTGTCTTGTTTTTGTGGTTGTCTGCAGAAGCGAAGAGAAAAGATCAACAAGAGGATGCGTATATTGAAGGAGCTCATACCCAATTGCAATAAGGTTTGGACATACATAATAATCTCCCTCTCCTTTTCTTAACATGCTATACTTTTGTCCTTGTTTAATTCTATACTTTTCTCTTAGACGGACAAAGCATCAATGCTTGATGATGCCATCGAATATCTTAAGACCCTAAAGCTTCAGTTACAGGTAAATTTTAAGTCTTTTACCTCTTATCAAATTGCTTTTGTTAGGCCTTGTGTTAAACAGTCACGTATGAAGCTTAGTGTTATATATGATGCAGATGATGTCAATGGGTGCTGGATTTTGTATGCCTTTTATGATGCTACCAAATGCTGCTCATCATATGATGATCACACCCCACTTACATCAGTTAATGGGACTTGGAATGGGGTTCAGGCCAGGCACAGCCATGCCTTGTAGCCTCCCTCAGTTCCCTATTACACCTTTGCCTCATATCACTGACAACAGAGTTCACTTTTTTGGTTTCCCTAACCAAGTGCCACCCATGCCAATTTCTCATGCACCTTTCATTCCAATGCTTGGAAATCCTTCTACACAAACCCCTCTTGCAACTAGCACAGCTATCAACCTGGCAGAAAACCCTGCTTCTTCCCAGTTAACTACTCTAAAGGCCTCAGTCCCCAAGAACTTGTATCTTAGTGGACAATCTGAATATGCAACAAAGCAAGCACCGAGTCAGGTTTCCCTTCACCACTAGCCATCAATTTGTATCCCACAAAGAGAAGAAAATAAATAAAATTTAGCATGTCAAAGGCAATTGCTATAAAAGTCTATTTAAAGATTGTGGGATCAGATAATAAATATTCAGCAACTAGACACTGACACTTCATAGTTTGATGCTTTGCTGCTTTGAAGCACCGATGAAAATGACCATTGGATTCATTAGAACTTGGAAGCATAAAAATATGGTTCTTAGTTATCATCCAATATCATTCTGTATGAATTATTCAAATTAAGGTGTCTTATTAGGCGATGAAGGCTTCTAATTAATAACAACACAACATTTAAATCTATTGCTAAGTGCTTCATTCACTAACATACGCTATTGCTAAGTGCTTCATTCACTAACATACGCTATGATGTGCATGGTAAATATGACAGGCATCACTTTATAAAGTATGAATGAAAGTTGAAGTACCAAATAGAATTCTACATTTTAATGATAGGTCAACAAGTGAGAACGGAAAAAACATGTCTTATTTTATAAGCATGCGAGAGCACGATGATTAAAAAATTCACATAGGACAAACAATTATCCATGATTTCCTGTTTTATGGGTAGTGCTGTATGACCATGCACTGTTTGATCGGTAACAAATTAAAATAAAAAATATTCATTTTCGTCCATAAATTTATTAAGTGCAAACAATTAAGTCCAAAGATAAAAAATTAAAATATTGATCCAAATTTACAAAAAAAACATGATAAATTAGTCATATCTATATATATATTTTTTCGTTAACTCAGACGAGATTGTGTTTACGTGGCCTGAAAAGTACTAGAGCCATGGCTAAAAAATTTGAAGTGTTAAGACAAAACTATTAAAAAAATATTGTAATAAAAATTATCAATCCTCAAATAATATATGGAGTACAACAATACATTGAATTTGCAATCATTTTTTTATTATTATCCGAATCCAAAATAAATCACATTTAATTACATATTATGCTAGTTGAAAGACTTGTTGAGTCCTGATAATGACTTGACCACGTTACTAGTTTTCTAAAAATCGTGTTATATATCTATCTGCCACCTAATAAGTCTCTATATACATTTGTGTATTTAGTTGGGTCTTTATAATAGTAACAAATTTACTATGTAGGTGGGCCTAAGACCACGTTGGTCCTATATGCGTACCACATCCACGGCCTCAAAAAGTATGCGATGAAAAAAGAAAAGAAAAACTCGACCCTGTTTTTTCAACATTTTCAGAACTGATATGGTATATTAAATATGATATCCATATTTAAAATTGCTATTAACCCATTAGTTAGCCATCCAACCCCGGTTCAGTGCTACATGGAAATGAGAAGAGAAAGCACTTAGGTTGAATGCAACACTTCATCGTATTGGCTGTTTAACAACTTCAACTTAAATCACCAAAGATTCTATCACTTACTATTTAATACTGTCAACATTCAATGGCAATATTTGAGGATATCATATTCACTTCACGTTAAAAGTTTATCATTAACGTTGGTTAACATATAGTCTTCACTTTTCATCACTAACAATAAGCTATTCAGAGTCTCCTCAATCTTTGCAAACGCAGGATGAAAGGCACTGGTAGCATGAAAAACATAAATGCGGTGACCCACCTGAATCCAGCTACTTCCTGGTTTTTTCTCCAACCCTTTATCTTTTATCATGCTTCTCACCTTTGACATGTCTTCCCATCTTTTCCCAGAGGCATATAAATTTGACAAAAGAACATAGTGGCCTGAATCATCAGCATTCAATTGGAAAATACGCTCTGCAAGAAGCTCAGCCAGTTCCACTTTGTTGTGAAGTTGACAAGCACCTAGTAAGCTCCCAAAGACATTGGCATCTGGTGTCATAGGCATCCTTGTGATGAACTTGTATGCACCATCAAGATCTCCTGCTCTACCAATGAGATCCACCATGCACGAGTAGTGTTCCATATTTGGCTCAATTCCATAATCATTAATCATTGAATTATACAACAACCACCCTCTATCAAGGAGACCTGAATGACTACATGCAGATAACAGTGAAATAAAAGTGACTTTGTTTGGTCTATTTCCTTCCTCCTTCATTTGATTATAAAATGCCAAACCTTTTTCACCCAGTCCATGAGCTCCACAGGCCGAGATCATAGTGTTATATGTGGTGACATTCCTTACCATCATCTGTTTAAAGACCTTCTCTCCGAGTTCTAGAAATCCGCATTTGCTGTACATGTCTATTAGAGAGTTTCCCACAGAAACATTTAATCCTAAACCGCTCTTGGTCACATAACCATGGATTTCCTTCCCCTGTCTAAGAGCTCCCATTTGGGTGCATATAGGAAGGACACTTACTAAAGTAATGAAATTTGGCCTATGTTCAGCTACCCAAATTCTTCTGAAAGTAAAAAATGCCGACTCAAAGTCACCAACTAAATTATACCCTACTATCATTGAATTCCACACCATGATATCCTTATCTGACATGCACTCAAATATTGACTCTGCTTCCTTGATTGACCCACAATTAGCATACATAACAATCAATGCACTTCCTACAACAACATCAGACATGAGTCCTTCTTTAAGAACAAAGTTGTGCATCTCCTTGCCTTGTTTCAACAACTCGAGTTTTCCCAAAGCAGGAAGAACACTCGCGGCAACAATCGCATTTGTTGCTAAACCCACATTTACCATTCCAATATACAGTTTATAACTCTCTTGGTATAGGTGGTTTTGTGAGTATCCAGCAATCAAGGTACTCCACGAAACTACATCGCTATAAACCATGCGACTAAACACGCGATGAGCCTCAAGTGGATTGCCACATTTACAGTACATGTCTATCACAGCATTGGAGACATACAAATCACTCTCAAAGCCACACCTCACGGCACAGCCCTGCAACGCCATCCCCAATTTCATAGCCTGCAATCTTCCACAAACCGGTAAGATAGATGCCACAATCACAGAATCAGGCATCAGACCTTCCGATCTCATCTTTCTGAAAAGAAAAAGCGCTTCAAGCCACTCACCATTCCACATGGTCCCACATATCAAGGCAGTCCACGAGGCCAAGTCTCTATCCGGCATTTCCTCAAACATCCTACGTGCATCCTCAACGCTTCCACACTTAGCAAACATGTCAATCACAGCACACTGAACGTAAACATTAGCCTTTGTTTTACTGTGCAACTCATTGTATAACATGGTCTCATGAACCCATCTCCCTAATTGAAGTGCATGCAAGGAAGAGCAAGCCTTGAGGACAAGAGGGTAAGTGTAGTTATCAGGTGTCACCCCATGTTGGAGCATGGAGTGATAAAAGTGAATGGCTTTGGTGAAGTGGCCAACACCAACCAGACCTCTGAGTATGGCGTTCCAAGCAATGATGGGCTTGTGAGGCAGTGCACGGAAGGTGAGAAGCGCGTGTTGGAGGGAACCAAAGTTGACATAGATATTGACAAGCTGTGAAGCAAAGGATGATGAATGAGGACAGGTGGGTTGAAAGAAACCCAAAACGAGAAGAAGAGCGTGCAACGTTCTGGCTTCGTGAAGATTGGGTGGAGACTTGAGGCGGTGGAACAAGGAGCTAATGGTGAAGTGAATGGGAAGTGAGTGTTGTTGGCGTGTGAATGTCATAAGCATAGCAATGGCGTGAGCATTGACTTTAGTTCCAAACAGCATGCTCGCTCTACATGGACGAGACTGGACACGACGATGTCAACGATGTTGAGGCAAAGATTTTAAATTGAGATTTGGTAAATCAGATAGTGAATTAAATATCTCTTAAAAAATCTACAATTTTTTTAATTAAACTTATTTTCTATGTTGAATATTTATTTATCTCATTTATTGAATATCAAATTTTGAACTTAAAATTATTACTCAAATATTACACTAAATCTTATAACAAAAAAATAAATGAGTGTTGCGAAAAAAATTTCATTTTCAGTAATTTTTATATAACTCAAGTCAAATTAATCAGAATCTAAAACAACTTTAATACAAGAAGAGTCTTGGAATGATACTCATATAGAATTGTTTTTGTATTAAGATAACTTTTTAATTAAGTTTTACCTTATCTTCTGGAGTTGTAGGTGTCCTAGTGAATAATGATATTGTATTAATATAAACTAATTTAATTTGATGCTTAAGTTTCTCAAAAAAAAAGTAGGGATATTAGTTTATCTAATATTTTGATCTCATGATTCACGTAAGACTAAAGATTTCTTTCATTTTTTTTTTTTAGTGATACATTCCATTTTTAATATCAAGATAAGAGAAATGAACAAAAATTATTCTTTTTTAACATTATACATATCTTAAGGGTTCTTTCATAAAAATTCATTCTTTATGTTGGAAATATGTTCACTTCCTTTATTGAAAAATTTAGTAAAAATCAGATCTTGAAGTCAAGATCGTTATTCAAGATATTATACTAAAGATGCTCTAACACGTGTCTAGGGATACTTTCAACATCATTAATCTCTAAAAATTTAAGATACAATAAAATAAATAAAATATTTAAATTGATGATATATATTTATTTTTTAAAACTATTTTTTATGTTTTTTAAGTGTATAAATTATATAAAAATGATAGTTTAAATATTCAAGTTAATAAAAAAAATAATTTTAAATTAAATATCTAATAAAAAGTATTGAGGTTTTCCTTGTTTCATATATTATCACCTAATATTTTGTTTGTATATTGGGATATAGATCGGTAAATGTGTGTTTTAGGACATAGGGAAAAAAAGTTATTAGTTAGATAGATGGCTAGATCCATTATTATCATCTTTATGTTTCATATTGTCTTTTTTAATTTTTTTTTCCTTTTTATTTTTTCCTCCTTCTATCACCTTATTTTCTTTTCTTTATCTTATTTTTCCTTCTTCTTCTCCTTTTCCTTCTTTTTTTTAATTTTTTTGTATTTATTATTAAATTTGTCTACCACTAATTTCAATTATCATGTATTTATTATTAGCAAATGTATGTTTACCTTGTTTGCATATCTTAGTTGGAGGTTGAAGCTTAATCCACAATAACCTGTTACTCCGGTATAACTCAGAAGCGGGCTCAAGTTTTGTCCTTTGTTCTTTCTGGTGGTATAGGCTCCTTTTATTTCCCTTTTGCTACATTTGCTAATACTTACAAATAAGAGCAATGATATTTTACTAATTTTAGACACTCCATTATTTTTAACACCTCGTCAATTTTTTATTATTTATTATACTATATCCTTATCATACATTTTCTTTTTTTTTCCTCTTTTGTTAAATGTTGAATAGTATTTGGAGTGTCGAAGGATATTTTTCTTATATAAATATAATATGGTCACCAACATTTGTACAAGATTTTTTTCCTAAAGGGCAAAATTGTACATTTATTTTATATTGATTAACTAGAGTGTTTTCATTATTTATTACATATTTTAGACACTCCATTATTTTTTTCAATGGCCTTTCATTTCTGGTTTTTGCAGGTGATAATCTCCCTCTTAACCTGAAAAAAGAAAAGGTGAGAAAAACCATGGTTATCCTTTTTAAAAAAATTGAAAACTTAAGTTTGTGATTGTTAAGTGGGGGCTTGCTTGGGGATAAGTAAAGATTTAAGTTATAGCAAGCAAGCTATACTAGGATTTCCAGTGGAAAAAGAAAAAGAAAAGTAAATGTATATATAAAAAAAACGAGAGAAAGTAAACAAAAAAGAAAAAGAATTTTTTTTCAAAAGATCAAAATTCAAAAGAAACACCTTGCCATCTGAAGGCGAGGCATTTTGGGAATTTTGGGTTCAATTGAAAACCTTTGTTGGAAAAAAATTTGCTAAGCTTAGTTTAAGGAGGAAGTTTTCAATTAGTAAGCCTAAATAATCTTAGTCCCATTTTTAAATTAACTATGATTAAAATTATAAATTACTTTAATATATTAAAATTATAAATTAATTTAATATTTTATCCATCCAAGGTATTTTGAAAGAAAAAATATTTACTATTATTTAATAAGAAGAATGATTCTTTCAAAATTTCAGAAAATACTTTTTTTTTTCTTCAAAGAAAATATTTTCACCTATCTTGGTATTTTTCTTTCCAGGCAATGTTTGTTGGAATCAGGCTTGCGGCCCAAATACATTAAAAGACCGGTGTCTATTGTTTTTCGGCCTTCGTATTGAATTCAAGTAATGGCTTTTACTATTGACATTTTCCAAATTATTAAGTACACCTGTTTTTCTTTTTTATAATTTTTATTACTAAAAAATATTGTTCTGTATAAAAATAAAAATAAAAATATTTTTTTTTAACCATCTTTATTATCCTTTAAATCTTGAAACCTTAGTATTGTACTTCCATCTTAATTTTGCATCTCATCTCCATTATTCTCTAAAACCTTTAAATTTAATTTTTCCACATTCTTTTCTTCTCTATAAAAAAATAAAATAATTTATAATAGTTTCATTTCCTAAATCAAATACGATGCATTTCATCAAACTCAATGTTAATCTCGTGCGTTTTTCCATCAATATGAGGTTTGTGTATTATATCAATCCTATATGTAATATCATTAGTTGGAAGATACTATGTTTGTGTTTTCATGAACAAGTCACTATGAACATTTCTTTATTAGAAGGCGTGTCACTACGTTGCGTATTCATCTCATCAATACTGTGTGTGTGGCTTCTTTTAATGCTACCAAAAAGTACTTTCTAGAAACATATACCTATTGCAGAAAGTAATTTCTGAAACTATGCACTAAAATATGTTGGAGTTTTTGTTTAAACTCCATGGTTATGAATAAGAGGCGGTTGGAAAAAGGTTAGAAAAATAATAACTACTCCTAACCGCTCCTAGGAGAAGTTAGAGGAAATAATAACTACTCCCAACCGCTCCGATAACAAATGGTTGCAATAGTTCACTGTCAACAGTCGCGATGGTTCGCTGACAACTCTTCAACATGGTTGTTTGTTGTCTATATATAGACACAGAGACTATCAGAAAATAGATAGAGAAGATAGAGAAAATAGAAAAACTGATAGAGTTTTGATAGTTAATCTTTTCTGATATTCTCGCTTAGATACTAGTGCATTTTCAAATCACATAATTCTTCACTCTTTCTGAGTGGTTCCTCAAGCATTAGCTTTGTTCGTTTGGGCTATTGATTTGAAGTGTCATCAATCTTCAGACGTTGATCCGTTCTATCCTGGGAGTCAATTGTTCATCAACTTTTGGCATTGATTGGAGGGAACAAATTGTCTTAAGGAGATAACATTGTTGGGCTCGGATCCTTTCATCTCTTTGTATCTGTTTCTGATTCATACTTATCATACAGGTTCTATTTAAATTGGTTTTTGTACAGTTATAGTAGAATATATTGTTTCTCTTGACTACTCATATTCTGACCCTTGTGCAATTGGATATATTCCAATTCTAAATTAACTAATAGAGACAACAAAATATAGTTCTAAAAAAATAATTTTTGGAATAGGTACATATTTTTAGAATATAACTATGGAAGAGAGAGAGAGAGGAATAAGGGTATGAGTTTTGTGAATTCATTATTTAGAGCATGAAAGTAATTATCTACAAATTGACTCTCTCAATTGTTTGAGTGTATATACAAATAAAAGACTATATATATATATATATATAATGTATATAACAAATGTTTTTATTTATGTGAATTGGTATGTCAAAGTGTAGTTCTATTTTTTAGTGTTTGAATTGGCTATACAAAGACCGAAAGTATAATTATGTCTTATGTTATCTATAAAAAAAAGTTGTATATTTTAATACAATTTAAAAATATTTTTAACATTGATTGTCACCATAATCAATATAAAAAATGACTTTTTTTACATCAATTATAATATAACAAAAACTAATATAGAAAGTCCTCTTTCTAAATCAGTCATTTCTAAAATTATTGTAAACAAATGAACTTTTGAAGTAATTATGTTTTATGTACACAAATTAAAAAATCAATCTAGAAAATACTCACTAGTTGATTTAAATTCTACATTTGTCTCTAAAATTGATTTTAAAGAAAAAATGACAACCGATAACAATTTTTCCTTCTTACTAGTGCGCCCCTGCTGAGTGCTGATTCCTTGTTGCCTTCGAAAGTTAGTTAGTAGTTACCATTGCTCTGTCCGCATACTTTCTTTCATAATCAACTGAAATTGTCCAAACAGATCAATGCCTAATTTGGCTTGAGTTTTGATAAAATAACTGTTTTATGGGTTGATTATGTGGTGGGGAGTTTATATTTTTATATAGTAAAAAACTCAATAACTCCGTGGTAACAACAATACTTTAGTAAGAAGATAAATCATCATCAACATACATTATCTGTTTCTAAAATCGAGAAGGTAAATATCGGATAAATTTATATTTAATTAATCAAGTAAGTGAATTAGACATCATATTTTAATTCAAAATCTTAAGGCTCAATTTTATGAATCTTTTTCTCATTTATATAGTAATAAACATTTTCATTTTTATCCAATATATGACTTTACTTCACACTTATACTCTAATATTATTTTATATTATATAATAGGTAAAGCTTGTCTAAAAAATATCTACCCCGTTTGCTTCACTGCAACTCTACCCTTTTAAATGAAACTAGTTTCGGCTCGGTCGAGATTTTTTTTTACAGATACATATATCTTTTATGTACATTAAAAAATTATTTAGTTATGTCACTATTTTAATAACAATTATTTGAAAAGGCCTTATAGTTTATATATTCAAAATAATTATTTATTATGAATTATAATTAAACTTATTATTATGTACAAAGATATATCTATCATATGCATAAAATACTAATTATGTTTGGGTGGGGAATTTTAAGAAGGAAAATTAAACTTAAAATACCCTACATCAAAGTGAGTGTTTTTTGGATATTAAATTTTAAATTATGAGAATTTCATAGGGGTTATTTTTATAGCAAGATGAAGGAATTTCAAATAAAATGAGATAACTCTTTTCTTGATTTAAATGTAAACACTCTAATCTCGAAACTTTGACTCTTTTTTTTTCCTTCCCTTTGTTTCTATCTGTTGTCCATCTTCCTTTCTATTAATTTATGTTTCTATAAATAATAAAAGCTACCAATTTTTAAATAAATGATTAAAAATAAAGTTTGTGTATGAAAATTAAATTACTTTATCAAAATAAAAATTGAAATATAAGAAATATAAATTATTTTATCTATTTTTTTCAAAATTCTTTAAAATTTTAAAATCTCTTAACCAAACACCAATTGAGGGAAAATGAAATTCTATTTAAAATTTCATTAATTTTCATTTTACTCTGGATAATGGCCCACGATTGATCGATGGAGAATTATGCAATTTTTTTCCATTGAGTGATAGCATGATGCTTTTTGACTTCGATAACATGATGTTATGCAACAGTTGTCTACTCATTCTGAGACACAAAAGCTATTTAAAACTTCGGCTAGTCTAATAATGGTAGAGTTACCAATTTAGGTTCCAATGCAGAAAATTTGCCTACTCTACAAAAGCCCCGAGAGTCTTAGCAGATACACACAATAGACATTGATACACCAATAAGATGGCAACACACATTATTCACTGAATCATTAGCTGATGAGACTAAAGCTCCAAAAAAAATGCAATGTGAAAATAAGATAAAGCTCATTCAAACCCCAATTATATCGCATGTTTGATATCTGTGATGGAATGGGTGATAATATAGCTGACTCCTATTTATTTCCCACGAGCAAGAAGAAGAGATAGATTTTAGTTAAATTATTTTGATGAAAAGTTATTACCCTTAGCCGAAATAGAAACTCTTGTACCTATTCTCTAGTTGTCCATATCGTACCATTGCTTATTGTCTCTAGAGTAAAGCCTTTCAATTTTTTAACACCTCCGCAATATTTTGCCGTAACCACTATTTTGGCCCCTCACCTCTTAGGAGAAATTTAGCTCTCAAGCAAAAGCCCCCACAACCAATTATTGCAGCCAAGATTAACCCATCGTCCAATCATCATTTGTTGCAAAGTTTTCTTTAGTTAATCTGGATGAATTCCCTCAATTTGGGTCTTGTTGTATACAATGATCATGCAAAAGACTAAAAAAGACTATCCACGAAAGGATATCTTCAGAATTTATACATGCTTGGGTTGGTGAATTGCTGAGTGACAGTAATACTTCAATGCAAAGAATGATTTGAACTACTGCTGAACTATTGTTGAATGCTTGGGTTCTGCGTTCGGTACTGCTGAAAAAGATAAGTGATGAAAGCGTAGGGACAGTGCATTTCGTACGAAATGTCTTTCGTAATAATAAGCATTTTCCATATTAATTTATACATATATATATATATATATTTTATATTTTAAATTAGCATATTATCTTATATATATATATATATATAATAGTTTTGACACATAAATTTAAATTAAAATATTAAAAATTAAATAATTATTATTCAGATATTTTTAAAATAAAATATTTGACTCTTTTAAAAATCATATATAATTTCTTTATAATTATAAAAATTAACTGCATAAATAAAATATAACTTTGTATAGTTTAGTTTAAATTATTTTTTTATAATTTTCATAATTTATAAAAATAATTTTTTTAAATTTAATTATATCTTATTATTATCTGATACACACTAAATATTAAATATAATTAAAGTTTATTTTGTTTTTATCATGCCATATTTTTATCCTGCACGTATCATATCCTATCATATAGTTCGTAAAAAATAGTATAAAATAATATAACATAAATAATAGTTTTCAATAATTGAATTGATCAAACTTAATATTTAATTAACAAAAATAAAGATGCCAATCTTGCCGTAGAACTTTCTTCCGTAGAGTTAAAGTCAATTTGTTATAATGATTGTTTGATACTCTATCTCTTTCCCTTCCCGTCATCTTTTCTTTTCATTTTTCTATTATTTTTTTACATTTTCCCCACCAAACTTGACTAGATACGTAAGTAGTCACATACAAGTTTTTTGCCCTACCCCCTGATTGCATCTTATTCGAGTTTACACAAGAACAAATTCTATTTAAAATTGCTAACAATATATTCCTTACGTACTATACTTTTTATCATTAACTAAATTTTATTTAAAAAACACAAAAATCATAGATTTTATCTCTCATTTAATGAGTTCTATTCATAATATTATAATTTCTAATAAATTTTGGTCAATAATAAAAAATATATTAGAAACTGTATTGTTAGTATTCATCTCTTCACCTTACTAATAATATAAGATGTTTGTTGTGAAAAATAATTATAATTAGATAACAAAAAATTGATAAATATAAAATATAACATATATATAAAAATCAGCATATAATTTTATGAGAAAATAAAACAGTTTAATTTACACTATTATGTTTTATCTAATCTCAAATAACAATAAATTTAATGCTTATTCACACTGACAAAAAAAAAATCAGTTTTATATTGTTATTCAATCATAAATTATTATTTGAATTATTTTAAAATAATTATTTTAAAAATCAATAAATTTTTATATATGATAATTATATTTAGACAACTGTGTAAAACTTTTTATAAGGTCAATATATAATCTTTTTACTCAATACCAATATATTATAAATTTATTAATTTTTTTAATAACTATCTTAAAAATTGTATTGACCGTGTTATTTTATTGGTTTATTGTTTTTCCTAGTCTCTAACATGTGATATCTCCTGTATTTGGTACAATAAAATCACACTCAGATTGGTTCACCCCAAAAAGAAAATCAGTCAGATATATGTGAACAAGAAAGAATTGTGTCGAAAAGTAATGGGCAGAATTTCACTGATTGTGGTGTCAATTGAGTTTATGAGATTGATAATCAGATTCAGATTTGGTGCAATGAATAAGACCTGGAATCTCTTTTTATTATTTTATTAATTGGCAATTATGCTTGTAATATGAGCAGATTGCATATCAGTGACATGTGCATGTGCTAATGTTGTTGCTTTTAACGTTAATGGGCCTTCATTAAGTGGGCTACATTAGCGGTCTTCTCGAATAGACACTTCTAAGTGGCATAATTTATTAGTACTCACAGGAACATGGGGTGCTTCCTGGAATAAAATGTTGATCTTTTAGACGTTAACATCAAGGAATCTATGGTAGAGCCTAGAGGTCAATGCCATGGAGCAGGAGCAGCCTACACAAGAAATAGGATATAATTGATTACGAATAATTTTCAATATATTGTTGATGCATTTTATTTTTAACCCTAATTATATTATTATTAAATTTGATCATAATATTTACTAATGTAGTAACATATTACTAAATGATAATACTATAAAAAAATTTGATGGAGTTCAAACCCATAAATTATTAGAAATAATAATAAGAGCTAAGCACAATGTCTAATGCTATCATCCCAAGGTGATGGTTGATATTTCTTGTCAATTGGTTGTCATATATCGTTTGGGAATGGATGGATTAAAGAAAGTGAAACGAGGCAAATGGTGGCACCTGTCACTCATTTGTTTTCAATGACACATAAATGATGCCTCTTACGATTTCAAGTAAAATGTTGATTAGAATCTACAGAATAGCTTAATTAATTAATTGTGACCTCCCTCTACTTAAAACCAGTCCCATCAGTACCTAAACACCATGATCCTTTTTTGTTCTCCTCTGTTCGTTCTTAATAATATTTGAATTTTTCAAATTCGTTTTTAAATTTTAACGCGGATATAAATTATGATTTTAAGAATTATAGACATATACAGTGTTATATTAGTTCTTAAATACTAAATATAAAAATAATATAATTTAAAATCACGATAGAAATTTATAATCTGACGACTACCAATGCGCTTCTTGTTAAAGTTTTTTTAAGAATTAGTTTAGGAGTTTATTTTAATATATCATTTATATTAGGGGTGAGTTTGAGTTTGAGTTTAGAGGACATGCACGTTTAAACTAATTAAAATCCCTTTAAAAAACTCATTCATATTTCTTTCAATTTAAGTTTTTTGGGTGATCAACTCAAACTAAGCCAATCGAAGTAAGAGTTAGTACTTTGGGTTAAATATTTGGGTCTCTCTCTTTTTTTTTTTAATTAAAAAAGACTTCATAAAAATTTTAAAAATTGGAAAAAAAATGGAAATTCTTAACAAAAAAAAAAAAGTAAGACAAAAGACCTAAATCACAAACCAATCAATCTAAAATTTAGCCACTGTTATCACGAATAAAATCTAATAACAAAATACTTTCATTTCTCAATTTTAAAACATTGATACAAATTGGAAAAATATCCAAAAGAGTTCGCATGAGATCTATTGTTCTAAAAAGAGAAATAGTACAAAACATCTTCAGAGCAAGGGAATACCTAGAGATTGTTTGATAATATGGTGAAAAGAATGTTCGATGATAACAGCGAAGTCCAAACAGATGAAGGAAATCAGAAAGAATAATGAATAACGAAACAAGCAGTACGCGATATTAGTAATAGATTAGTAGAACAACTCCAATAATGAAGAAATGAACAAATCAGAGTTGTAGTCAAAACTTTGGATACGGAAAATATATCAATTGAGAACTTGACACGACTCCAAAAATACATACGTACGTGTTTAATATGGGTTAGATTTCATTAGGTTTGATTTATGATATATGATCGATTTCACGTATTTAAATTGTAATTGACTTTTTTTTGAAGCCAAATTCTAATTGACTTGATGAAATTAATTCATTTGTTTGGGATGGGTGGAGAGGGTTAGATTAGTTCATATTCACTATATTTGTAGATTCATTCTTATTAAAGGTTCAATACTTTTTTACATTGGCATTGCATGCGGATATAATTTCTATACATTGATATAATATAAAAACACAATTATATTGTTTACCCTGGCCTCTCAAACATGTCGTTCTAACACGTTATTTAGAAAATAAATTACACTAATATCTCTTCAGATTTAACTTATTATTATTATTATTTTTACATTACACTAACTTTCTCTTTCTTAGAAAAAAAATTTAATGACCATTTTATCTATATTGAAAATTGTTTTAATACAAAATAAATATCAACATGACCTATACAATTTCACGGATCATGGTACAAGTTAATCTTAAAAAATTATCAACCTCTCTTACCTCCCTTTTCGAGAAATTAGTTGCAGAACAGAACAGAAGATATGAACTCATTTGCCACACCTCTAAATTATATGGTCAAAGACTATTTCCACTCCCGGGTATATAATATATACATGGATATGTAGTAGATTGGACTTTTGGAATTGGGGCGTTGACACAGAATATATGATGTTGCATGAAGTAATGATGTTTTTCCTTACGACATATATCCCATTGCCTATGACTTGGTCTGCCTCTAACGTGGGCCGCTGGGCCCAAAAAAACAGAACACTAGTACTTCCTCCAACTTTTTTAACCCCTCACCGGGAAACTCTTTTAGTTTTTTTTTATTTAATTTACTTATTTTAAAATATATACAATCAAATTTATCAATATTCAATAGTGTTGTGTTTAGCGAGATGGATCAGCCTCTTACAATACAACAAACCAATATTTGAATTCTTGTTGAATGATATGTCCATATTTAACAATCAAAGTTCAAATACTGATGATTGATTGATCCCATATAGTCTTATTTAGAATTTAAGCTGAGAGAAATGTGAGTAGCACACTCTTGAGTAAATCAAGTGAATTCATATATATATATATTGGTTTAAGTAAATGTTCATAGTAGTTCCTATGATGAGTATGGATTGTCTGCAACAGTGATTTTGGCCATTAGATTTAAATCTAATTATTATTAAAAATAAGAATATAAAAAAAATACATTGATATGTTTAATTATGAAAGACTAATACGCTGGTGAGGGGCCGTAGGAGGTATATATAGGGCGGTAGAGAATCTAACTCCTCCTATTATGGAAAAGGAACATAACATAATGTGAGTTAATCGAATCACGTTCACAAAAATTATTCCACAAATTTAATCAATTAAATTGATTTACAGAGATAAATTTCAATACGTTTTAATTAATGAGTTCTTTTTGCTGGGCTACGTTTTAATTAATGATAAAGATACCCTATCTATTTTTTCATGAAATTAAATGCGTCTTTTGTAAATGGGAATAAACCCGCACACCTAATTTACAAGGATATGATGTTTTACGTATTGAGTTGATAAAACAGTTGTAGCTCACAAATGAAAAAAATTATCCACATGATAAAAAGAAAAATAGCAGTTAGATTGGCGGCAATAATTACTTCAGCGTTTTGCACTTTTCGCGGGGAACAGTGTGTAGCAATACGCTTACTGTTGTGTTGAACTTCTTGTGATGTGGTAATGTTCGACATGCCTTGAAGAATGCAAATCCATCAATATTCTTGGCCAAGCAGATTATTATTATTATTAGTACTATCTTACTCTCATCACATCACTTGATTAATGAATAGATAAATTAACCATTAACAGACAGATTAAAGAGGGATTTGCCGACAACCACTGTATGGTGAACACGTGGCAAAACATCCAAGGCAAGTTAACCTAATTCACATCATCATCTAATTAAAAAAGAAAAGAAAATTGTAAAACAATACTCAATTATCGTATCCACGACTTTGACTTGATTGCATTTTACGTTAATATTAATATTACCTCTCACTTCTCTTGAGGGCTAGAAAGTGAACTTAAAAAGTGTCCCCTGAGAGGCAGATAAATCCTGTGGATTGGATTGGATTGACAGTGTGCAATGCAATGCAGCAACAAATAACAATGATAGATGAAAATGGGGTATTGTTGGAATTAAGATATAATGCAATGCATGGTGAATGGTGATGATGGGTATGGTATAATTAGTTGTACGGTCTATAATCCAACCTTGCATCACGTCAGTACTTACTCATTGAGTTTGGACCCATATTAATGGGGCCATGGTTGAGATCTTGTGTATTTAATTGCATTGGGTCCTGTGTGAACTATAAGCCATGTCCCAGTGCCCGTCCCTTTCTACATCCCCTCCCTGTGTCCAATAATTGAATCCAAAGGAAAGGGTTAATTCAGTTGTCATTAATTTGTTTTCTTTTAATTTCTAAATAAATAATAACTACTATCCTTACGACTTAGTTAAAGAATTAAAAAAAATGTTATTATTAGAATGTATAAAATTATACTATTTATAATTTTTATAATTTTTATAATAAATATTTTTTTATAGTTTCTTAATATCATAAGAGCACTTATTAACAGTTTCTTAGTTTCCATATGATAATGCAACTTATCCTCTCGATCTTTTCTATTGACAATGGAAGATATCGTCTTGCTTGCACATGTGTGTGTACTCGACCTGAAGATCGTGACATAACCTTGGATTACCTGTCTCGGCCTTCTCTCTCTCTCTGACCATGCTATATATTGTGCCACTTTTGAGCCTCCTTATGGAAAGGGATGTAATAACTGATTTGCAAATTCAGAATTAATTAATTAATGCTATACCACTTCTCACGCAACTCAGGATAATTAAAGTCCTTCTTTTTCTAAATGAGGAAATCAAATTGTAATCAATTATTGATTTTTTAATTACAAAATATATATCACGACTTTGAAAATTTATATTTTATAATAAATTTGTTTTTAAAGTGAATAAAATACATGAAATTATTTTATTAGAAATTTAATAAAATATAATACAATCTAATTAAACTATTAAATATCTAATGATAAATATACTCTTATTTCTGTTTATTTAAAATTAATTTATTTTGAAATTTTTTAATCTCAATCTATTAAAAAAAAAGACATTGTTCATTTGTTTTCTCTCTCTCTCTCTCTCTCTTTCTCTCTGTCCGGCCAGTTTTGCCCCGAAGAAAAATTTAGACAAAGTACTAGCGAGTCTTTTCATAAGTCATATGCAAGTGAAGAAAGTAGCTTCAGTAAATTGGAACTCAAATTGATCATTTTGTGGTCAAGAAGAGATATACGTGTACGTAGAGGATAATAATAATAATTATAATACACACGGCCTAATAGAGGCAGAGGTACACGTACTGAGGTAGGGTATTGGAAAAGAGAATCATCCTTAAGAAAATAAAATAAAATTGCATGTGTGTCTATAAAAATATAAAACTTGGGGAATGGGGTCCGAAAACCTTCCTAATGGTGTACTGCTCACCACCCTGCTGCTTAGCTAATTGTGAAAGATTTGAGGGAAGGAAAGAGACATTTGCATTAACTATGTAAGATAAATGCACAATTTAAATCATTTAGGAAAAGTTATAATGAAAACACGTAATTTATATGAAAATACTTGAAATGTGTGTATGCGTTTCCCTTTTTTTTATATATAAAAAATAAATAAATAAATAAATAAAGAGTTCCCAATTTTTAGTTTTCTTTTCCAGTTTTTGAAATGTAATTGTCATTTTTATGATTTCTTTGTAAGATTTACTAAAAGAATGTGATGATCAGCTATGTTGAGAAATTTGAGGTGAGAGCAGGATAAAAAAGAAAAAAAAAATTGTGAAGTTTTTTATGCAATTTTTTATGGGCTTTTACAGGTTGAGTCAAAATCGAGACATTTTATAGGGAGGGATTGAATCAGACAGGTCATAAGCTTGATGCAAGTTAGTAAAAATAATAATACTAGATTCAATTCAACGCTTCTAAGTTATGTCTAAGTCCAGTGTAGCTTGGTTTGTAATAAAAACTAAGCTAAAAAGCTTAAATTTAATTTATGTTCAAAATTTAAAATTTGGCATATATTTTACTGAGCGAATTTAAGTCAAGTCGATTATAAGTTTGATACGAGGTCGACGCCTAGTAAAAGTTAGTTTATATAGGCCTTTTGCTGGTTATGTTTAAATCAGGTTAAAATTTTGCTTAGATTTTAAAGTTTGACTCCAACATTTTATTGAGTGTGTTTAGATGACTGACCGAGTTTAATTTGTGTTGTAGTCTATAGCAAGTCAAAAGGAAAGGATTTAATTTGAGTTGCTAAAACGAGGTCCAGTCCTAGTTTGTACAAGCTTTTAAGGTTTAAACTAGATTAGGATAGGATCAGATTGGACTATAAAGGTCCCAAATTTAATTATGCTCAAAATGTAAAGTTCATATCATACATTTCATCGAGTGGAATTAGGTCTAACTGATCGCAAACTTGATACAGGTCATGATTATAGTGGGTTGAGAAAAAAAATTAATTCAATATTTTAAATAAAGCTCAAGCTTGATTTGTTTGAACTTTTGTTAGCTAGGATAAATTGGGCTAAATGACCTATGTTTATTTCATGCTGAAAATTTAATTTTTTTGTGGAATTTGTTGGTTTGACTTATTTTTCCACCTCTAACAAAGATTGAATGGAAGCAAAAGGTAGAAAAATATATATAAAAGTATTAAAAGAGATAAAAACAACTTCTAAATTAGAAAAACTATTTTTTTCCAAAAGTGAACTAAAGTGGATATAAAATTCATTTTAATCCCACTTTACCCAAACTAATTTATTTTCAAATTTAAGCTTGAAAACATAATGTTAGAAATCTATAATCACCCCAAAACAGCACCTTAAGATTTTTTTGGGTCTTATTTATGTGGAAATCCAAAAAGTGTATTGTATAAAATATTTGCTAAAAAATCATATACAAACATATAGTAAAAATTTTAACCATTGGATTTGTCTCGGTTAGTATAGCCTTTATGTAGTGGAAATTATATTGTTTTAGTATATATATTTATGCTTTTATATTAATTTTATATTATACTATATTAATATTTACTATATTAGTATTTTTATATAGTAATAAATTATTTATTAATATAATATATCGTATCCATGATGTTAATTATTTATACTAAAAAAACTTATTTTGTATTAGAAATAAACCAAAACTAAGTTAATCAAATGTTAAACAATTGCTACGTGACTTTTTCTAATGATTCTTTGACTATTAATTTTCCTTTCATTTTTTAGGTTTTTATACTGGAACCAATAGATATGATAATTTTTTTTATAATAAAATAGTTATCAAGTTTCCTGTTTGTTTATATCTCTAATTAACATGACTGATAATTGATTTGTTTTCATGATAAAAAAAATGTAAATTAAGTAAAAAAAAAACCATATAATAAGTAATTAAGAGTATAATTGACAAAAAATATCATCTTAAATTTTGAAAATGAAAAATAAATAAAAATAATATTTCTATAAATGCCACACTTAAAAAGGAATGCAGAGAATATTATATACAGCATTTTAAAACAAAATAAAACCTCTTGAATTTTTTTTTTCTGGAGAGCGTGACATATGATAAACATGAGAGTGAAGTGATGCTTGACAAACAAAACCGTTCTGTTTGAACTTTAAAAGGTAAAGGATCATGAGATTGTCTCTCTTAAATTAATTTAATGACTATTGTTGAATTGGCCTGGCTGATAGTTACATATTTTCTCTGGGATCCAAGTTCATCAATAGTTTTTTTCTATCAAAGAGTAGTAGTGTCTGTACATGTGCATATGCAAGATAGGGTCAAGTTTAAGGGAGTACTCTTTTACAAGGCACACTAATGTTGCACTAATAATATTAAATATAATTCTTGTGAGAATAATTAATTGTTAATTTAAAATGAGTTATATATACAAAACGCTTTGATTCATTGGGACGTTAAATAAGTTCTTATTTTTTCATTTTACACATTTCCTCACTTTAAAGAAGATAAATTGATTCAATAACATTAAACATCTAATATCTTTGTCTAATACAATATATGTTATTTGTAAGTTTTGAATTCTTAGAAAGGTCGGTGGAGTTAAACATCAAGTGGGCAAGGGAAAGCTACATGTATGGTTTAATTTTTTTAATCATTTGTATGGTTTGATAAGTGGTAGTGGTAGATTCAGAAATTTTTTCAGTAGAATAAAAAATAGTTTAATATTTTCTGAAATAAAAAATTATATAAGTTTTATTAAACATGATAATAAAAATTAAAAAAGTAAATTTAAAAGGATAAAATAAATAAAATAAATATTATTTTATTTTCTTTTTTTATCTTTTACAACTATTTATATTCATCTTATTAAAAACATTATCGAAGGTAAGATATATTTTTTACAGGGTAAAAAATATTTATTCAATATATTCAAGTTAAAAAATTTAATTGTTCAATTAAACTCCATGTAAATCCGCCAGTGCTTTGATTAATTTGCATAAGCATAATAAATATTACCTCCTTATTTTTAATTGTTATCCGTGTATTCTTTTTTGGGGTTATTAATAGAAGCCAGCTTGGCCTTGGGGATAAAGGTCATGAAGGAATACCAATATACCTAAATCTGAAATTGATAGGACGGGATCACAAGAACACTCGTGCGATATATGTGATTATTTACCTGGTTTAACCAATGCATGCATATATTATTGAAAGGCTACGCAGCCACATCCATATACGTCTAAACCAAGCCCCATCTTGGTAGGCCATGGTGTAATCTTCGGCAGTTGGCAATTTCTTGCAGAGGCCACAGCTGTTAATAAATTAACTCGAGTTCCCTCTTTGCCTAGCTAGGGAGAATATGTTCTAACACTGCTTTTCCATTTTATAATCAATCGCTTTTGTTCCCACCGCTCTTAATTTTCTCTGTTTTTTCTGCAACTCTTATTTAACATATACCCTCTTTTAACTGTAGTGTTCTCTTGAATGCGCCGACGGGTCACCATATTGTGTTTGCTGTTTTATCAATAAATGTCGATAATTAGATATAAGGTATGTTAGATGTTTAAGGGAGAAAGGAAGAGACAAAAGGTCGAAGGTTCAATCCCTTGCTAACAAAAACTAATCGATGGATTATACGGTAAAGTTTCATATTGAGTAAAAGTGAACAAGTGAGAAAAAGACCTAAAATTTTAAGTTTTAATATTTTAGGTTAAATGTGGTGTCAAGTTCATTCATATGATTTGCTCATGACTTATTGATTAAATCTCATTGATGTTTATCCTCTCAGTTATACAACAATTGATATCAGAGTCCAATTCGACTTAGTAACTGGCTCATATAAGTATGATGGAGTTGGTGGAGGATCCATGAACATGAGATTCTTATATAAAAAGTCTTCATAGCGAATGAGTCCATGCATAGAGGTCCACATTGGTCCTGCAAGTATTGTGGCAATGCAAAGTACTAGATCATGTTAGTGACAATGGCTAGATAAGTTGGGACAACCACTATTAAGCTCTAAGGGGCACCATTGGATATTTGTGGATTGAAAATAACTTTCGTTCAAAGGAGAGATTATTATGTGAAAGAAACTCATGCTTAAGGAGGAGATTGTTGAAAAGTGTGAGGTGAAATCTCACATTAGTTATAAATATGAAAATTGATTATTATATAAGTGAGAATATGACTCAAACTTAAACATTAAAATTTTGGATTAAAATATAATATTAAGTTCATTCATATGATATGTTTATGACTTATTGGTGAAAATCTCCTTAATGTTTATCACCTCATTTGCACAATAATTAACAATAAATAAGATAAAATTTCTTTAATTTAAAACCAATAAAATATATTTTTTCTTCTTATATTTAAGGCCAGACAAATTTAGTTCTTTTAATTTAAGATGAGATGAGATAATAAGAGTACATTTACCTTAGTTTGATTTAAAATGAGTTAAACACTTTAATTCATATCAAATGTGAATGTTCGTAGCTAGTTGGGATTATGTTTCTAATGTGATGCTATTGCAAGTCTCTTTTGATAAAAAAAAATATGAATGCATCATTATCTAATTATTAACACATTTCCTATACGTTAATTAAAATGAGTTAAACACATTTTATTTTTTGGTTTTTCGTAAAAAAAATCTTTTAAAATGTTACTGAAACATTTTTTTTCATTAATCCTTGGCATTAGAAGTTGTTGACATCAACAAGTATCTTATTAACAAATGATAATGTCACAAAATGCTACTTTATACAAGAAAGTGTACATCAGTAAAGAATAAAAAGATATGATTTACAAAGATTAAAAACACAAAAAATATAATTTAAGGAACTAAAAAAATTTATATTTACAAGGATTGAAAAATACATTTAAGACTTAAATTAAATATTAATATAAATAATTATATGAAATAGATTTATTTTAAAAAATTAATACAAAATAAGTATTTAAAGGTAAACTATAGATCAAGTCAAGTTTAGTTTGGCTTGATCCCTAATAAATTGTCTATCATATTACCACCACTATCGGCCTTTAAGTAGGTCACACCAAGCTAGGTTCAATTTTTTAAATCAAGTTAAATCTATTTAAGCAAACAATGTCAAAGTTTATTTGGTCGCACTACCATACACAACTTTATATGAATAAGGAACATATACCCAACAAAATTTCAAAGTAGCTTTTTCTTGCTGTTGAAAGTGTGACTTAGCATTTTAGTTTTGTAAAACTTGTCCTCATGAATGGTGTTTGGGTCTCACTAATGATTGTCATGGGTGATCCTGTCATGTCATGTTGATTGTTACATGTAAGCATAAGAGCATCTCCGGTGCAAGGAACCTAATTGGGTTTCTTAATCAATTTTTTGTGACCTTCGTAGTATTTTTTGTGGTTCTCACAGTGTTATGTCACTTCTAAGAAACTCACACAATATTTTGCTCTAATACAAGAAACCATAAGGAACTCAAAAAAAAATCCACATATTTATTTTTTTTAAAATAAAATTTAACATTTTTTTAATAAAACCTAATATTTTCACACACACTACACCTCACACACACGCGCGTCTCCTCTCCCTCTCCTTTTTATTTCCAGAAACTACTTCCCCTACGCGTGCCTTCACTCCCACTCCTCTGTCTCCACTCTCACACCACACCCCACAAAGCTTTCTTCCCCTCTGTTTTCACACCTACACCCACTCCTCTCTCTTCTCCGCTCATGCATCCTCTTCTTCAATGTCACAGCCTCACACGGGTTGAAGTTCTTCTCCTCTGTTCTCTTTTCTCAAATCACGACCACACAGCCTCATACGCCTCCCTCTCTTCTACTAGCAGCTCAACCTCAGCTCTCTCATCACTCCCTCGAAGCTCTCTCTTCTCCCAACCCATTCAACCCTTTCTTCTATTTCCCCCGCTCAACTCTCTCTTCCCCGTTCCTATCACGCGCGTCGTTGTCTCCGTCTTCCTCCATCGCGAGCGCTGTCACCTCACGCCGATCTCCTCCTTCACGTGCACCGACCTCCTCGCGCAACCTCTACCTTGCGCCGCAACTTTGTTGCTAGGACACTTCCTCCCGCAGACTCCACCTAGCGCCACCATCATCGCCTGCACCACAATCTGGTTTGTTTCCCTCCTTCTTTTTGTGGGTAGTTGATGAGGATATTGTTATTTTATTCACAAGTTTTGGTTCCTTATATAAGGAACGCTGTTGAGTTTTGACGGAATGGTTCCTCCACGTCAGCCACCTCCAACGCTAAAGCTCCTCAAGGAACGAGTTCTTTAATTTAAGAAACCCTACAAGCACTCCCGTTGGAGATGCTCTAAATGATGATCTTTGATACTAAAGAATGGCACAATGAAGTGTAATTAGGTACTGGTGGTATGATATTTGAGTGATAGTCATAGGTGGTGATGGTTTAAGAATGACAAAATGAGCTAACTTTATGGACTATGGTGGGAATCTAAAATAAATAAAAAAAAACATTGTGTCACCATGATAGAGCCTTCAAATAAGTTAAGTCACATAAATAGATTTTTAAGTTAAGCAACCTTTATACATGAAAGACCAAACTTAAAAAATTAGCCTATACCAGAAAACATATTAAGCTCAACTTTTGTAATTATAAATCAGGACAAATTCAATCCTATCAAAACCTATCATATTAAATTTTATACTAAAGTTTTTGGATAATTAAGTATATTTCATATTTAAGTATTTATTTTGAGATTTAAATATCTTTTAATGTCTTGCAAATATATAACTTTTTTCTTAAAGTCGGGCAAAATGACCGTTTAGGGGTAATTTTTTTTTTCTAAATTAACAAATGAGTAAATTTTAAATAAATATCTAGAAAGGGATAAGTGGTAGGATATTTTATGGCAAATAAGTTCAAAATCTTTTCTTTTCTAATGGAGTTATCAAAAAATTTACTGAGTTCTAAATTTATTTTAAATACGACTTTGAATTCGTAATTTTTTTTTATAATTTTGATACAAGTTGTAAATTATTTACTATGGTAAAATCATAATAAATTTATTTAAATTAATTTTTTATATATATTATTTTATTTGATATTTTTATATATTTTTTATTTAATATTTTCTATATTTTTTATATTATTTTATTTGATATTTTTTTACTTTTATTTATATTTTCTATATTATTTTTTTCAAATGTTAATGTTTTTTTTCTTCTTCTAATTATAGTATATTCCAACGATCTTGACTTTAAAGTCGTATATATAGTCATTTATAAAATTTATATTAAATAAAACTAAAATTAAAAATACACATGACTTTGAAGTTGTAAGTTCTATAAAAAAATATATAAAAAAAAATTCACGACTTTGAAATTGTATTAAAAAAAATTAAAAAGTCATAAACTTTTTCACGAATTCCGTAAAAAATGAAGTAAAAGTGATAAAATAATTTATGACTCTGAACTTAAGAGTTTTTTAAGTTATTATACAACTTATTCATTTTTAAGTATTTATGTAAAATTTACCTCTATTTAGTAATTAAAAAAAAATACCCCTAAATGATCGCCTTTAATATTTTGATATTACTTACATAATACTTTTTGATGACATGCATTTTATGATATCATTTGTTGACATGGCATTTTTTTTTTGTGTACAGGACATATGTTAATATCATTAACCGTTAGCAACTTTTAATGGCAAAGATTAACGACAACAAAAATATTAGATGATAATTTTTTTTATAAGAATCCAAATAAAAAATATAGGAGGAAAAATTTATATTTAAGTTGTTTAATTAAATAAATTAAGTCATAAATTTATTTAAGGGGATCATGTAGAGTTCATCCAATAATAATAAAAATATTAAAAAAGTAAGTTATTAACTTTTTTTTAAAAAGACCAATTAATAGTATACCGTATAATTTATTAAAATGGTTTTTACTTTGTTGTGTTTGTTACACTGAGGTGTGCTGGTATGATGTCTTAGACTATTAGTTCTTATATTTTAAAACAAAGACTATTATTTCGTATAGGAAAGAAAGGTCAATTACTAAGTAAGAAATTTTTTTATGAATAAATCTAATACAGTATAGACAATATCGTTAACTAGGGAAACAGCTCATGTGCATGAATATGATAAGCTCGCCAGAGTATATATATTATAATATGACGATCACGATAAGCCGGAGTGACAGTTTCTAGTATCTTTTCCTTTTTTTCCTTGAATTATGTAGTTCCTTGATTCATTTGTGATTGAATAATACTCCATATATTATTAAATATGCCAAATTTAATAGGACATTGCTATATGGTAAAAGATGCCACTACAATAGTGTTATAAAAAGACAACATATATACTATTATTATTATAATATAAAGGAAAAGACTTCCATATTCTCCTTCATTTGGAGGTTTCTTTCAAATGCTCTTAGGCATATTTTTCGGGTATGCCACTTTTATAACATTGAACATTTTTCTTTTCTTTTAAGAGAGAGAAAGAAATAAGATCGGGATATGCCTTTGGCTGTCTGTTTGTAAGTATGCATGCATCCATCCGGCCGGTGCTGAAGAATATTTGCTTATCACACCATGGCACAAACTCATTATTCATTATTTTCCCCTCTTGACCAACTTAAAAGAGTTTCTTATATTATCGAGTTTCATAGATATTTAAATTGATAATTGGCTTATATGCCGCCACGCAGGCCATTGCACCAGCGGCAGAAGGCAAGATATTTAATTTGAAGTAGCAGCCGCAATAAAGAGTACTGGGTTTTAATTTGAGAGGATAGTTTTAGGCCAATACTAGCCTCTTGTTGGATTTGATCCAGATTGATTTGATTTAACTCGATCAATTTTATGGTTGAATTAATAAATCAATTTGATTAATTGATTATTAAATATTTTTTAAAATGAAAAATTTAGAAAAAAATACAAAAATTAAATGACACACCCAAGAATTTAATTGGGGACCTATTTTTTTTTTGATCAACTTTCACCAAATTATCATAATTAATTATTAAAATTTGATACAATTTATACATATATTATATCATATGTTACTTATATCAATTCATGTGATTTAATTACTAGTGATTTATCAATCCAATATCTTGATCATGTCGATAATTAGTCTAATAATAAAACTAAAGTTACACATTTTTACTAAACCTTAAACCTTAAAATTGTCTTGCACTAAAATCGTCTTACACTAAAGAAATTTGAGTAATTTACATGTGAAGGCTTAAGTTCAAACCTCATTAGTGTCGATATAATATATATAGAGATAAATTTAATGATAATATATTGACAGTATAAAATATTTTTATACAATATTTCAATCACAAATCATTGATAGGACTTTTAAAATAAATTTCTGAAAATTAACAAACTTACCTATATTTTAAATTATGATTAAATAACGATATAAAATTATTTTACATTGTTACTTTGTAACATATTTTTCTCTCTATATATAATCTTGAAGCATGAAAGTGTACATGTCAATTAAAATGTATTATTGTTAACATAAATTTGATCAACTTTTCAAAGTACACTCTCATTAATGTATTTGATAGGTTTTGTTATTTGAGAAATACTTTATCTATTTTCTTAACTACTAAACGCACTCATCAGGTGCATTTAATTTAACATATCATATTAATTCCCATAACTTTCACTTAATTCTTTTGGTACAGATCAGCAGTTTTTATTTTATATTGATTTTATTATTTTGAGAGATTAACGATGCCGTGAAGTGGAAGGAAGTAGCCTAATGAGTAAATCAAGACCATACACCGTTAATTTTAATCTATTACTTTCTTATGATTTTTTTTTCAAAAAAATAAATGTGGGGCTAATCCTCCAAAACCGAAAGAACTACAGAACTACATTACATTAGATGAGTAATAGCATTTTCCCCGCAATATATGATATATGATATAAAAATTTCTCTTGGAAAAGTATTCCAGGGGAAGAAGCTGTATGCGGAAAACAAATTAGCGAGATTATCCAAGTCTCTAACGGGCATAAAAAATTAATAATATTTGATTCGAGAATAAAAGCCTAATAATTATGTTTAATATATATGTAAACTGTAAGTTTATAACAAATGTTAAGTTTATGATATCCAACACGCGCGTATATATATTTTAAGGTTTGTTTTACAATTCATGCGGGTCGGGGCCTCGACAGCTGATGATATGCAATAATTCTATCTCTCCCCTGTTTTTTTAATGTTGTTCTCTTGAGTTGTTTTTTACTTTAAAGTATGTCAGATTGATGATTTTTTTTCTCAGTTTCCCTGATTAGGATAATGTTCTTTCCCGGTCTGAGTTTTATGTCAAATTGAAGAGAATATTCTTTCCAATTTTATATATAGATGTCTTCTTAATTCTTATATTGTCTGGGTTGTTAAGAAAAGTTATAGAAAAGATGCAGAAAGCAACCATAAGGAGGTAACTAAGCAGTAAAGAAAAACATAAAACAACAGAAAGAGGAAGAAAGCTGCACCACAACACTTAATTTGTGCTTTAGCTTCATAAAATATAAACATGTGCTTTGTGCATTTTTGTATGTATACATTACATGTGTAGAATATATAAATGAATAAATATTACTATTTTTCTTCTCCTTAATTTTTAGCATTTACAAATAAATATATTTTATATTTAATGCATGAAAAATCACTAATATTTCCAAAACTGCAACTATGATTACTTAGATTATGGAATAATTTTTTTAATAATTCATTTAATTATTATTTATGTTAAATAATTTATAAATTACAATTTTAACTTTTTCTGATTAAAATTAAAATTCAGTCTTTAGTTATTAGTTATAATTGATGAAAGTTCAATATTGAATATTTAGTGTCAAAATATTTTGACGTGATTAAACATTAAACATCCTCTATATTCACAGCATTTATCATATAATTAGTGGTCACTTGGCAGAGACATATGATATGGATAGATAACATGAATAGATTTTCTAGCAAGATTTTATTATTAATATGTAAATATCAGTATTCCTTTGATTTCTTCCCTTCATTCACATAAACATATTATTTCTTATAAGAAATAATGATACAAAATTAAATTAATGTAGCAAAATTTCCCACCGTATGGGCAAATCAATATAATTAAGTTGTTTCATTATATATTGGATGAATGGAACTTTGGTCAATATATAATTATAGATAATTGTGCTAAATTTTCAACCGACAAAATCAGCTACTCGATGATATCGTACTCATGATCACAAATTAAAAGAGCGTTTATTTAACGGTTCGAATAAGTTTCTGTCTAATTAATTAAAGAAAAAAATAAAATAAAAGCGAGGAACTTTAATTTCATTTGTACAAAGAACTATTGCACATGTGAAGACCATACATGCCGGTGGGATGGTTGTGGAGTTAATGAAATTTTAATAAACCATTACAAAAAAATTAATGTTAAGTGAAATCACTAATGCGCCCAATAGTTAGTTGTATATAATAAAAGTTTTACTTAAAAGTGGTAGGTTAATTATTGAGAAAAAGATGTTTTGTAAAATACAGATACAACCCTATAGTATTCAAAACAGTTAGCACCAACGTATTAATAGGAATATTTTCCAAACTCCGTAGGTTTAAGCTATTATCTATGCGTCTACGTGACCAACATCGCTATATATAACATAGTTTTATTAGTTTTGTTATTACTTCGTAGAGTAAGAATCAATATTTTAAATGAGTGCAGACTGCAGACAAAAGGAGAACCGAGAGAATTCAATCTTCCAAAATGGAAACTATGATAAGAAGAGTAATTTGCAGCACCCGGTGGATTTTAACAGATACAGGAATAACATGCATTATTTCTGATATAAAAAAACAAAAATAAAGAAAAATTGTTCTTTCCACGTAATGATGGAACTTTTCAAAGAAATCATGACATGGATGAATCCCACATAAAGCTCAAGGAGTAAAGAATAGATAGGTCCTCTTTTATTTAATTTTTTTCAGACACAATTTTCCACCACTAACTAAATGGGTATATTTCGCATTTCGCTTTTCACAGACATAGACTGGCCGAAACTGTAGCATGTGACAAGGAAATTTTGCTATGGCTGTTTCTATATGCTTTCTTTTTCTTCAGGAGACTATAAACCAATTAATTCTGGTTTTTGAATAATACGGACTCAAGTTAGTATAGTAGTAATTTCTTACGCAACTTTGTCAGCATATAGTTAAACCATTTCTGCCATTAATTTTTTCTAAGTATCAATTTTTTATCTTCAGTTACAAGTATTTTTTTTTTCTCCTTATAATGTTTTCACTTGATTATAATATCAGCAAAGGTGTCCCACCATTCCTGCAAGAGACATCAATGGTCACACCTTCGAAAAGACATGGTACACTGTTTCAAGTTTCAACCCCATTTTTCCACCTTCCCCAAAACAAAACCTTTTTTTCTTTTTATTTAGTTTAATTGATTGAGTAAAATATATAAATATTATAAATTTTTTATATTATCTTTTATTTTTATGAATAAAAAAAAACTCTAAACTATATACAACAAGAAGTCCTATTTCACATTGTTGAATCTCGATCAGATAGATCAACCATATAATTGTAATTCGACCCTTATATACATTTTTTTTAAAAGAAAATACAAGGAACCTTTGTTGACTACGACCCTTCTCATGGGTCCTCGCTCTTATATTAGTTCAACTTCTTTTCTCAGCTGCCAGTTCATTTTCCTTCTTCATATCATCTCTCTCGCTGTCACATGCTCTCTATCTATCTCAGCCACTCCAATAGCTTTGGTTCACTGCCACCCCTGCTGACATTTTTCTCATTGGAATAAACAAACTTTGTGCTAACTTAAAAGGTTTAAGGGAAAAAGAAAAACTACAAAATGGGAAGGCACTCTTGTTGTTACAAGCAGAAGCTTAGGAAGGGTCTTTGGTCTCCTGAGGAGGATGAAAAACTTCTGAGGCATATTACTAAGTATGGTCATGGATGTTGGAGTTCTGTGCCTAAGCAAGCAGGTAATTAAATTGATCCAATTATTCAACTCAGCCTCCTTTAATCTCCTCTAGCATAGACAAAATTGTTATTCATCTCTTTGTGAATGGCATGTATTGGCAGGTTTGCAAAGGTGTGGTAAGAGCTGCAGGCTTAGGTGGATCAATTATTTAAGGCCTGATTTAAAAAGAGGAACATTCTCACAAGAAGAAGAAAACCTTATCATTGAACTTCATGCAGTATTAGGGAACAGGTAATTGTAATTGTAGTTCAGTCTCTCTCATGATTGAATTAATGAATTCTCTCCCTTTTTCTTTTTTACTGTGGTTAACATTTATTTTTATTTTTCATTTGCTTGACATGCATATTATTATCCTGTGCTGTCTCAGGTGGTCTCAAATTGCGGCACAGTTGCCAGGGAGAACAGACAATGAAATAAAGAATCTGTGGAACTCTTGCTTGAAGAAGAAACTGAGGCAAAAGGGAATAGACCCTGTCACACATAAACCACTCTCTGAGGTTGAGAATGGAGAGAAAGCAGCAGAAGTGTCCAATGAACTGAACCTCCTGAAATCAGAGAGCTCCAAGTCTGATTCAGCATCCTATGAGCAGAGAACATCAATTTCTCCAAAAGCCTATGCACCTGAGATGGATGGTTCCTGCAGCTCCAAGATTGAAAGCAATTTTGTAACCAACAACAACTGTTACAACAAAGACTTGTTCCTAGACAGGTTTATGAGTAGTAGCCGCCAAGAGAGCTACACCACTAGTTGCATGCCCTCAGATTTGATGGGGAATTTTCCAATTCCGATGAGTTATGCAACCAATTATCAGTGTCTCCCTAATGATTCAAACTCTAGTCATTTGTTCAGCCAAACTGAAAGGCCTTTTGATATGAACTCTGAGTTTCCTTTCAATGCTGCTGTCACTTCTATCAATCCTACACCTACAACCAACTTGTTTCTTCCTAATAATTCTTTTTGCTACAAGCCTTCGCTTGCTGTTCCCTCTGACAATGTTTCCACACCCTATGGATCCCATTACTGGGAAGCCAGTGCCTCCAACAACAGCAATAGCAGCACAGAATTGAGAAGTAGCAGCCCCTTGAACATCTTTTCTTCTTGGGGATTGGCAGATTGTGGCACCTCTACCACTAAAGAGGCACAAATTCATATGATGGAGAATCATAATACAGAAGAAGCTAAGTGGGATGAGTACCTTCATAACCCTATCTCAATGCTGGCTTCTTCTGTACAAAACCAAGCTCCTGAGTCTTTATGCAATGATATAAAAACATCCATGCACTTGGTACCTGATACTTTAGGGGCTATGTTACCTCATAATCATACCAAGCAGCAAGAACAGTCTCAAACTTTTAGTTTCTTTTCCAAGGACATCCAGAAGCTCAGGGCAGCCTTTGGACACATGTAAAAGGATTTTAGAAAGGGTTCCAATTCAAGGGATTGCTATTCGTAGTACAGGTGTGTGAAACCACAGATTTTTTGCTCTTGTATGTAGGCCTAATACAAAACATTTATTTTCACCTTTTTTTTTCTTCACTTTGTTTAACATTTGTGAGCCAAAAACCATTTGTCTTTTAATTTCTTCTTCTCGGGTGTGGGGTAGAATTGAAGAATAAGGGTTGCTATTCTGTCTTCTTTCTACTCTTGCTTTACTACACTGTAACCGCAATAGTGCATTTTGCATGTCCAAGTTCAAAGCCATCACAGATTTTAATTGGTCCATGCAAAGTTTCATTTCCATTTGGATGCCAGGGACAGAGTTACTTTACCTGCAAACAATTTTCAGAATCACTTCTACCCGGTTCCCGATATGATCTTCTTTTCCCACTTTCATACTACTGAAAATGACACCAAACTAGTGTAACCAGCACTTTTACCAATCCAAGGTTCTAATGGTTGTCCATCGTTTTCTAGACAGTAGAATAATATATATTCACTTCCATACTAGCCTTGACACTTTCCTTCTATGCAAGTTTTGGGAGTGGATCCTTTCATGCAACATGACAAGTCATGTCATGTGTATTAACATTTTTTCTTCTTTCTTAATTTACTGTATATCAAGAAAGAGATTGACACAACTTACACATCATTTTGTTGTGTGAAATTTAATTATGAGAGAATCTATTAACGTGAGTTTTACTTTCATCACTAGCAAGCACAACGAGACCGTTAGTTTTTCCTTTGAGAAATTACAAGTGAATAATGATTTTTGCTTTCCTCAGCAAGAAAAAGACATGACCAAGAAATGAAGGTTAATTTTAAAAGAAAAATAGAGATTTTTTCTAATTTAAAAAAACAAAAAGAGGGACCGTATTCCCCCTGAATAATTATTAATGTTTAGATGGATGCCTCTGGATATTCTTTGACATTTGAACACGCACAAAAGAGTAGCAAGGTCACGTTTGGGCAAAGTTAAGTGACACCACTCAAAGCCATCGATAAATTGAAAATCGCTTATTTCCGTGGAATGAGACAAGGACTTCCAAGCTAACAAGGGCCACATTAAGTATGCCCCATGTCTTCTAGTTCCTTTAAGACACTTCAAAGTCTAAACATTATCCTAAACAACGCATTGCTAGCTAGAGTTATTAAGAGACCCTCCAATTTCAAGAGGTGGAGCAACTAAATCCCATAACGAAATTTTCCTACAGGCTCCAAATGTGTCATTATTTAACAATTTTGAATTCTGATTACCTACCTTTCTTAACTTACCTTGTTAGAAAAGGCAATATATCTCGTAGCGAAACTGAAAACAAATATTTGTAATCAGAGTGCATGTTTAGAACTCGATTAATTTTAACATTGACATGATCATTTAGTTTGAAAGTTATAGGAAGATATACGTGAGAGACTGAAATTAACAAGTACCTTACTTTCCTTTCAGAGCGCTTGGACAATGGACATGAATTAGAAACTAAATAAAAAACTACCACCCATTCTACTGTAATATTTAACACAAAAGACAGCTTAATTAAATACAAGTGTATTCACTCACAGTCAGAATAGATGAAAACATAACTACGTTCTCGGTGGTTTTTTTTTTTAATTTAAACACTGCACGATAAATGAATGGAAGAGCAGAGAGAAATACGTACATGATAGTGACTGGAGAGAGAGAGAGACCTGGGAAGCATGATTTGTATTATTGAAAAAGTGAATTACATGTATGTATGTATATATATACACACACAAACTTAGAGTTACTTTGAGATTCGATCTCTTGTTTTGACATAAAATTACAACTCACTTTGTCTTAAAATGGAACTCACCTGATATTAGAGAATTTAGTTAAATATTAAATAAAAAATATTGAATATATCTGGTTAAACAAAAAACTATAACTAACACTAATACGAAGTAATAATGTTAATAAGTTAGTCAACTAATGTAACTCAAAGTTACTAATTTAATATTTTATTCCTATATATTATAAAATAGAATATATAAAATCTACATTCTCTCAGTTAAATATTTTCATTTTTTTTAAAATACTAACAACACATTTTTTAAAAAGCAACTCTTGGTTCTCAATGAGAGTTTAACAACTCTAAAAGTAAATTTATGAGCAACACAACACCAATGTTATGTTATTTTTCTAGTAGTGCAACAGTTGCTTGGGAAGAGAAACACAATTCGTTACCTTTATGGGTTCCATGAAACATTTAGCTGTGTAAAGTAAGCATTGGGATGCATATAAGATTTTTCTAGTTAATGCATCAGAGTAGAAAATTAATTGGGTTCTTTGAAATAATAAAAATGATGTAGCATTATGTGGAAATGTGAGAGATATGATAATATGAAATTGTTCTTAGCAACTCTCATGAATTGCTTAGTTAAAGTTGTTATAACACATTATTTTGAATACATATTTTATAATGATTAAAATTTATTAAAAATTATAAATTAAAAGAGAGTTATTAAATAATAAGTAAGACTTACATTTTTTTATTTCTAATAAATTTCAATCGATAATAAAGTTTGTGTTAAAAAGAAAGTGTCTCAAACAATGTGTTAAAATCTCTCTCTCTCTCTTTTCTTTGAATGTGTATTTCAAACACTATGCCTGTTACTAGCTAAAATTTCTTCTCTCAATCATCTCACTATTTAATCTACTTAATTACCTTTTATCTTTACCTCTAAATTGAATCTCAATATTTTTTTTATAAAGAAAGCACTTATACTTAAAAATAATATCACAATTTAAATCTATTCCTATATTGAGATGAGGGTGTTTTTATAAGTTATTATTGAATTATTGAATGAGAACATTTTTAAAAGTTATTTTCACTGTCAGTTGGACCACATGTCTTATCCTAATTCTATATACCAAGCATTTATTTTAATTTTTATCATTTTAAATATATTTATTTATTTTAATTTTATTTTGATTTAACAACTTGTCCAAGAAAATCTTTTTCAACCGTCTCAAGCTACTTACTTATTTTTTTTGTCTACATACTTGATTTTATTAAATTTTTATCTCTTTAATTTGACCATTTTCCTTATTTCTAGATTAAATTTCAATAATTTTTAAAAGAACATTGTATCATAATATAAATTATTTATTGTAGATCTAAAAAATAATTTATATGTTCAGAAAATATTTATTTATTAATTTTTATTAAAATATAATTTATATATTCATAAATATTTGTTCATTATAAACTTCAGTTATATGATATTTTGCAGAGTTAAAATATTATAAAATTCGGGAGTATGTCAGTATTTTGCAGTGGAGATCATATAAAATCCAGGGAACAATAAATAAAAGCTTTATTTCTTCAATAATAATAGATTTTAAGTTTTTGGTATTACTCTTTTGATAATAATAACATAAAAGATATAAATAAACTGTAATTAAGTATGTAATGGGATGCACTACTTTCAAAATAGTATAACTTGATTAACTTCCATTCATCCAAAGTATAATTAGGTTATGTTTGAATTTTCTTTCAAAATATGATGCACGATGTCCAAGAAAATTTTAATGGTCCACAAACTCAATTATATAAAAAGGAGGGTCTGAATCCTTTTAGAAATCTTATTTTATCTCAAAAGTCTGATTGCTACAATAAAACAAACATGTACTTAAAAGTTGGACTGTACCTGTCCTACGTAGAGCAGTCCATTTGGGGAACTTTCGGTGGTTGGACCGTTCAATGGGTCTAGCCTTCAAAATGGGCTAGTCCAACTGCTCTAGATTTATATTCGGCACTTGCTATTTACACACTTATTTCTTCTGGAGATAATTAATGTATATAATAATAGATATAATGGGTAATTAAAATATAAAAAGGGAAGTTGGGGGTGTACTTAGAAAACATGAAAATGTAAATAACAAGTGCCATTATCTTCTATTCACTTTCCCTCCACTTATTTACTGGATCACAATGAATAAGTTAGGTTTAGGTGACTTAAATGTTATCCTCGTTTTAAAAAAACGTCTCATCATTAGATTAGGGATTAAAGTATTTTTTAAAACACATTAAATTAAAATAAAAAATTACATAAAGATCCTTAAATTTTAATTGTAAAAATTAAAAATTAAATTTAATAATTTTATGTAACAAAATAGATTACATAATATGATATGATTAAATAACACATATTTACATATTGATATTGATGTGAATTTTTATTCACATAGAAGTAAGACTATTTTTTTTTTATGTTTAGCTAAGTTGCTTTTGGTACGCATGATTATTTTGTTAATGTTTTCGGGTATTTTCAATCAATAATCTCTTGAAAATAAATGTCACATCATTGGTTAGAATTTGTTGCTCTAGATTCCGTAATAATTCGTATTGTTATTGAAAAAATTATCTATAACACCAAGAACATTATTAAAACATAAGTTCTCGCTTATTTCTGATTTCACCATATCCATCATACTCTTGTCTTGGGAGTAAGGATTAATGGATCTACCGATCTCGTCATTAGTCACTGTCACCTAGGTATGTTTATATAAAATTATCCGTTTCGCAATATGCAAAAAGAACGAAGCCACTAACTTTGTTGATTTTTTTTTTTTTACTTGAAAAGAAGTTCTTTTCGTGACATTTAGCTTTACTTTTCATATAAAGTAATTTATTTGCTTTATAGAATGGTGCAACTAAAACAAAAATTAGCACAGAAAGTTGGATTTTGTGAATTGATTTTTTCTTCCCAAAAGGGAACACGGGATTATTAAGAAATGTTAAGTGATGTGGTAAAGCCCTTTGATTATATCTCGAAGATAATGCACGTAGTCTGATTATAAGCACTTTGATCAAAAGGTCAAAAAGCCTTAAACTTGGGGGTTCTTGTAATTGGATGGATGTTATAATTAATTAACACTATCTTCCACTAACGGGGGGAGAAGAAGGTTCGTGCCAGTCTCTTTTCTCACAATTAGTTTTTCCTATGTTTTGGTGCTTAATCATATTAATACAATCGAATTGACCTAACTCGCGTGAACGTGGAATATAGACAAGATTAATATGCCAGTTTATAAATTGAAAAAAAATAGCATCAAAGGTTGTGGCGGGAGTGATTACAAACCATTATAAATGCGTAGAGTGCTCAGTTAATTATATACCCCTAAAGTATCAGTTGCAACATGTAAGAGTTTGATCTAACCGTAAACTTATAATTAATTCAACTTTAAAGTATATTTAATGGTATAATGTATCTTAACGTACGTCTTTCAACTAAGCTAATAAAACTTCTATTAAATAGGTTAATAGGTGTAAGACTTTATGGAAGCTAATAGGTCTAGGCATTTAAATAGATCAATAAATATACAATCTCAAAATATTATGATAAACATTTAATAGTAATAATAACAATAATTTAAAAACATATTAAGTTTAAAATGTTTTCTTTGTAGGTTTTAAAAAATTTGGACGAACTAATTTAGTAAGAAGATATGAATAAACTATAAGCTTGATATAATTAGACTATTGGATTATACAGCAACTTATCTATTTTCATTCTTATTAATAAGATTTTCCTTAATAATAGATAAGTTTGGGTTTATGTAGCAACTTATCTATTTTTTTCTTAACTAATTTTGGGTTTCAAATTAACCATGATTCAAACAGAAGTAAAATTAGTTTTTTTGTTAGACCAAATCAGAATTTGCTGATTATAATCTAAACACGTACAACCTATTGCGCTTTAAAAATAAAAAAAATGGAAAAATTAAATGTATATTGTAAAAAAAATTATTTTGGGTTTCATTATTGATTAATATATTAAAATCAAAGTTAAATCGTTCAATTATTATTTAATTTTGATTCTTAGCAAAAATATTTTTTTATCAAACCTTGTTTATTTTTTGAATGAACTCTTTATCCATCAAAGTTTATTTGTTTCGTGATAAATTAGAGGATTAATAAAAAAAAAAAGAAAATCTCATACCCCGTGTGATGCCTTATCATGAAATGAGAAGCTTATGATTTACAACATACAATGCCGCTCCATTTCCTTCCTTCCTTCTTTCTTTCTTTCTTAATTCTTATTTCTTACACACACAACATAACACTGCCTCAGTCACTCCTATACTATAAATGATCACACCATAGCTTCATATAATAAAGACACCATGACCTTTCAGTTTCACTCTTCCTTGCAAGATGAAGACGTTAAAAACGATACCGATGATGGTCATAATCACAATTTGTCCGGGCTTTCTGTTAGTACCAGCAGCAGTGTGTGTTGTTACAATGATGGCATGGCCATCGAAGGACATGATGGTGATGATGAATTTTCCGATGGCAAAGAGTTCTTGTATTCCTCTGATGAAAAGGAGATGAGTAGGCCTTATCCTTTGCCAGCAACACCCCCACGTGGCAATGAGACTCGAAACACAAAGGAGAAGGGTCCTTGGAGGAAAAGGTGTAGGGGAATGAGAAAGAGTGAGAAAAAAAGACAAGGAAAACGTGATGGTGGTAAGTGATGAAAGTAGGTTGAGGGTGATAACAAGGCCAAAAGGTGGAAGAAGGTCACTGTGCATGGACTTGGAGGAAGTGAAGGCTTGTAGAGATCTTGGCTTTCAGATACCCTCTCCTCTTTCTCTCTCTTTCTCCAATTCCACACTAGACACTAGTAGTGGTGTTACTTCACCAATTTGCTGCATCTCTAGTCCCGGTACGTTAATTTAATCTTCTATATTACTAAACTATATACACTCTTCCAAGTTACAACACTAATTAATTAACATGCTCCTTTAATTTCCGTAAAGTCTAGTCTTCCAAGAACATGTGCAATATGTATATCTACCCATTTACATTGGAGAACATTAAGTCTAGTCTTTTTTGTGCATGGTGATTAATTAAATTTATGATTTAGGATTTATCTGAATAGGACTTAAATGTATATCCTACCCATTTACATTGGATCTCTCTAATCAAGTTCCTTTTATTTTATGTTTTTGTCCAAACTTTGTAATTTAGGTGATGATCCAAAAGATGTAAAGGCTCGGCTCAAGATGTGGGCACAGGCGGTAGCAGCATCTGCATCCAGATACGGCACTTGACATGCTATTATTCTCCTAACTAAACCCAACCCCTTTTTCTATGGAGGCTATAAACACATATACTACATATAATATCTAACTATGGCTATGTTGGATTGGTGAAGACTATGGAATGGAGAAGAATCTGATATAAAAAATGTTTCATGCATGGCCATTTCTTATCTATTTGCCACCTAGCTAGTAAGAGAAAAAGAAAAAAATATAAATATGTTAGGATGAAGAAATAAAAAGAATATTATTAATATTAATGAAGTATTTGTACATTCATATATCATTCCTCATAAATGTATTATGTTTCACTATTTAGATTAGTAAAACGATATAGTGTAATACTTAATAGAAACTAGTGGAACCTATTTCATTCTATTCTATTAACCTTCAATTTTTTTCTATTTCCCCTAATTTGTAAGGAATGACATGCAATAAGAATCTTGTGCTATAGTATATCTAAACAAGGCCGGAAATGAATTATTTTATTTCATTAAATTTCATTTGACTCCATTCTTTTCCATTTATCCAAACATGGAAGAAAGAGTGGTATGATTTTCTTTTTGTCAAATTCCCCAACCCTTCGGGAGTCTTGGTTTTTCAAATTTATGTCCCGTTTTTGTTTTTTGTTTTTTTTTTGTGTGATGGATCGTCACGTTTTATCTGTATAGTAGTGTTTGAAAATGAAGCCATGATGAGAACAGAGTTCACATCGATGCGGTAGAAGTGGGTGGGTGGGTGGAAGTTTTAATGCATATAAAGTCAATCAGTGGTCACTACTGCTACTACTTTGTACTTAACAAATTGACAAGGAGATCCTCACCTCAGTCTCGGTCCCTCCTTTGATGTGTACAATAGAAAATTTGTTGGAGATTTTGGTTAAGTATCATGGAAAGTCGACCTCATTCTTAGAGAAAATTTAAAAATAACATTAAAATGACATTATTTTTATTTTATTTTTGTTTAAACTTAAATTATCCTCTACTGGAGCCAATTCTTCTCAACATTTAACATAGCTGAATGTCCAGTCGTTTTTATTTTGGAATTAGAAATCAATTATAAGTTAATAACATTAGGACATTTTCAACAAAGTAAATGTTTAGACTTGTTTGCGCACACCTTAAGTCATCATCCTATGACTATTGCAAAATTGTTCATAAATTACGGTAGCAATGATTGTGTAACTTCATGGCTTCTATTTTAAAAAAGTAATTTTTCACATGTATATTCATTTTCCCGAGATGATAATAGCTCATACATTGATGGTAGCTAATAACTAATAAGCCAAGTACAACATCAACAATCCTAAAGGGTTTGTAACAGAACTTAATTCAGAAACGCTTCATGCGGTGCCATTTCAAGTAGAAGTTCTGTTTAGTCCTTTGTTGAATCAATTTTTCGTAGTCTTATAGCAATATGTCATTTGAGACAAATGCTACCGTACAAAAGCAAAAGATTTTCCGCACAGTGCGAAAGTCATCTCCATGTCTGATTAAAATATGTTTGCAATACCGTAGGTGTGCCCACACCAGATCAAATTAAAAAATATTATATATTTTTTTTCACACGGTAGAATTTGTCGTCATTTGATTGTAAACATGAGATGTATGATCTATTAAAAGATGCCGCAAATTAGGATGTTAAGGGAAAAAATAATATTGTCAACGATTAAAAAAAGAAGATAGCAACAGATGCACGAATTCACAGTGCATTTTTCGATATTCTAACTAAAATCACTGTTCATTTTTGGATATTCTAACCAAAAGTAGATAAATGACTACTAGTGAATCTTATTGACATAACTTACTATCAGTGAAAATGCTGATAAACTAAGAATGGTCTTTCCATAATAATTAATGAATGTTAATTGTTGAATGCTCATTGCAGTTAAAGGATTAAAGTGGAATGAGGAGACAACAAATTTTGTTCACTTAAAGTTAAACACCAGATTATGGCAGCTATTGTCACACGGGTAAGCACAGTCAATAGCTTTGACAACTTCTCGATCAAAATACCAGTCTCCAATAGCAACTGCAATTGGCTGCATCATAAAAGAGTACTATTTTCTGAGGCCAACAAACAGAGAAATGGGAAAGGCATGAAACTTAGTAATGAATTGTGAATATTTCGTCCAAGGCATTAAAGTCTGTCGTATTGGATTAATCAAACTTGGGTTTGCAGTCAAAAGAAAACAAATTAGTTTTTTTGAAAGAGCTATGAGTCTGAACAGAGTATAATGGAGTATTACCCCTTAATCCCCGTATAATTTCTTAAACCAATGATCATCATCATCATCAAGAGCACCTTTAACCCAAGTTAATTGAGGTCAGTGGTAGATGAACCCAATGATAAATCGAAAATGAGATAAAGAAAGAGAAAGGGAGAGAGGAAGAAAAAAGTGAAAATAAAACAAGAGAAAAAAAAAAACTAAAATAAAAGTGGGTGAAAGGAAGAAAGGAGAAAAGAAGATAAAAAGAACTAAAACAAGGGAACGACTGGAATATAGAATTACTAATAAGTTTAACCCTCCATCAAATTTATAGTTTTTCTCTACTCCGTCTTAAGACATACTGTCCGCCAATCTATATCTCACTTCATTAGGTCTTGTTTAACTACCTTTCCCTAGGTAAGTTTCGGTTAACCTCTACCTTTCTTTATGTCGAGCTCTTGGTAATAAATTATTGTTCTTACGGGTGCATCTAATGGTCGTCTCATAATATATCCAAACCACCTCAATTTATGTTCCCTCATCTTTTCACATACCGGTACCACTGATACCTTTCGTCGAATATCCTCATTTCTTATCTTATCCATTTTCGTATATCCACATATCCCCCTTAATATCCAACGATGTTTTGTCTTAATCTCCGTCAGTTGGTCTGGACCATTATGGTCTCTATTAATCTCCACATGACACCTCATTAAGTATTATTAATTTTTTTCTCATAAATTGACAAAATTGAGTACATGTCACATTAAGATTATTGAGGACCATAAGACAGATAGTGGTTCTAGGCTACCTAATAATTTCTCTATCTCAAGACAATGGAAATCTAAATTGAGCATATACCTTGTCCTCGATAAGGGGAGAGTCATCAGCAAACCATGTCTCCTGTCTCTCAGACTGACAATGAGCAAAACAAGAATTTATGAACAGCCCAGTTTGAGATGAGCTTGAAAAGTCTTTAATGTCACTCAGCATTTGATTTCTGAAGTCTGCTTCAAAGAAAAAAGATGATATGTTACAAGAAAATCAGATAATTGCAGATGTACCTTAATTGATGTGAATTATTCACGTTAGTAGACATAACATTTATTACAACAAAATTAGAAAGTTTCGTATATGTACATAAATTTCTGTGCATAATTCACAATAGGAGATTGAAAACACCTTGGAGGAACTGCATTTGAGATGAGCTACAATTTGCATGGTTAGATTTGCATTCATTCCAAGAGCCAAGGCGGTCAGCTGAAGGCGGCGCTAAACTGGCTTGGACCTGATGAAAATAAAGGTGTCAACATCAATGATCATAGTAATTGTTATTCCTGGTTTGACTGTTGGGCCCAGGGTTTTTAATTGGGGGATGGTAAAAGAAGTCCTAGGTTTGTGAAATGTTAAATCCAAATTTGTATACCCTACTGTACGAAGGGAAAAAATGACCATGGGAATCATTTGAGGCAAAGGGCAATCTCAGACAATAAATTAGTCAAGCTAGAACATATAAAGTGTCCATGTGATACAACTTAAAGGACAAACGAAGATATGTGTTCCATGTAATTAGCATATAATCAGGTACTAAAATCATTAACATAATACAGGATAAACAATGTTCTGATTCATGTTACCTGCCACACATCATAAGCAGCGTTGAGTAGAAACAATGGGGTCTCAACATGTTCGATCATATTCTGAGGAAAGAAGCACTGTGGACGAGTCCGGCATGATTAAAATATGAATGTATAAAGCAATTTCAAGTTAAGAATAGCGTGACATCCAGAATAAGAATTACCGAAGTTGGGTCTAGTTGGTCAAGACAACTTTTTGGCAGATTTTGTACCTCCTACAATTTCAAAACATCATACACATGACATATTTGTACAGGTTTTCTTAACCTCAAATAAAAAATAATGAAAGAATATATTGATACAGTTGAGTTAGACAATCGTATGTATCTTCATTTAAAAGCTTTTAAGATCCCATCATTGATGATTAAATTGTATTTTATCTAAACATAAGCATAACCTCATATATCAACTAATCCCATCATTGATTATTAACTTCTATTCAAAAATATTTTACTGCATAACTAAATTAAATTTTACCTGCAACTGAACCACACCTCCAAAAAGAGTCCTCAGTGTGCGTCCCCCCAGATACATCCATTCTACATGATTGGATAGATCATTAATTATACCTAAGTTTCTAGGCAAAGGGAACAGGCTAGAGGATGTAATATCATGAAAAATATAAAACTTACGCATCAAGAAAAAAAACCTCCATCACTCAAACATTTCACTTTGGAAGATTTTGGAAACAAGCTCCGGAACTCATCACAGTGTATTATCGATGCCAGACCACCCGCAGAGCATCCAGAGAGAAGTGCCTGATATTCATTTGTTGATTAGCATTCATGATTCATGCATATGAAAGACTGAAAAACAATATAAAGAGACATAGGAAACCTGATCGGCTTTTTGCATTCCTTTGGACATTAATTCCTCCATTGCAGCTAGCCATATTTTTTGTCCTCGAAATTGAAGCTGTGCAGACTTAAAAAAGAAAAACCAAATTCACATATCAAGGCAGATGCAAATTCCAAAACAAAGGATCTTTCCATGACAATTAACTCATCAGCACTAAAGGGTATACAAGAGAAACTTGTTCATTAGAAAAGATATGTTATCTTCACCAGCAAATATTCGCAAAAAACAAATAGGTTTGTTAGTTTTGCATTTTAAATAGTTTTATAGGATAACATACTGGAATTTTGAGAATTCATGTTCCACTACTTGTTAGAAATTATATTGCAAAAGGTTCCTGCATGAGGTGCAAAACATGATATATATATATATATATATATATATATATATATATATATATATATGTATGTATGACTAGGAGAATCCTATTTATCACATTAGAGATGGGGTAATGATAGTGCTATATTTTTGTGTGGCCCTAAGTTCTGGTACTAACTTTTCTATTAGAAATAAGTGATTTTATGGTGTAGTGGCATTGATTCGATGCATCAGCAATAACTCAGCTTTCCACGGAAATATGAGGGCTGTTAGCTGTTAATGGAAATTATATAGATAAAATTAATAAATAAATAAAAAGAAGGTGGTATGTTACTCTCACTGACCTCATCTTCACTGTCTCCACTGAAAGACGCCCCATCACAGTACCGTAATTTAACTCTATTCCAGTTAAAGAAATCTGTACACGGAAGATTACATAAAAAAAATGACAGAACACAGACTTGAGTATAGAGTATACGTAATTGCAGCCTACAGGAGGAGAGAGTTTAATTGAACTACAGTTAAAAAAATGCACGCATGTTTAAGATAAAGGGAAAAACCAGGGTTTTCTTCAGGTTTGTTGCTCAATATTCCCGTGAATGGTATTTGATTTTCCATGTATTTCGAGGATCCACGACGAGTATTTTTTCTATAGAGACAGTTTCTGATGGTATTACACCATCCTCCTCCCTGAAGGTATGCAAAAAGTATCAGTAATAGCATGAGTAGAAGTTAGCATGGTTAAATAAATACCTCAAATATTAATTTTTCTTTCTAATCTACCCTGTTAATATAGGCCAATGACGAAATTTTTAGAAACTATGGAACCTTGAAAACGTTGTTATTAAACCTAGAACATTCTTTACCTCCAAATGAATAAGCCAACTATCTGCACCAGATCCAAATCCACGATCCAAATGGTATCCAGGCACCGTTCCATCCAAACAGACTGGCATTATAGGAGAAAAATACAAAACTTATTTGCCAGATTTCAAAGCAAGTAACAAATTTATGCATCAGACCATCTTTACTCTTTTCAACAAAATAGGTTTTGCCATCGATTATGGAAAAACCCAACCAATTCAAACAAGCACACACAAATATGAGGCATATTCATACAGTAATCAATCAAAATAATATGCATTGCAAGCAAAATGAGACAAACAAGGGATGTTTGTGTGGGGCTATAACAAGTCTATTTCCATCTCGAATCCCCCCACTAAGGTATCTGATAACTAAGAATTCTGACTAGGAAGTAACTAAAGTTTAGATGTAACAGAAATGGGAGGAGAAAAGCAAAGAAGTGCAACTCTAGCAAAATAATTTTAATTTTAAAGGAGAAACAAGAAATGGGGGTTAGCTACAAATGTGGAATTTCATGTAATAGCTCAAAGGTAAATTATTGATGCTTACAACCATCAATAACCAACAAATCAAAGATAGACAGAATACAATGTGTAGTAGTATTGAGTACTAATAACAATGAAGCTAAAAATGTAGTTTAGAGAAAGAGACACACCACACAAAGAAGCGACTCAAAAATAAATGATTTAACCGAGAGAGAGAGAGAGAGACCAGCTCCTTTAGAATCAGCTCCTTGAATGAGAGTGAGGTCGACCAAAAGAGGTTGAAATGAAGAGGAAGGTCTTGTTGTTGAGACGACATCGTTTTCTAAGAAAGAAAGCTCAGAGAGTGTCTCAGATCCAAAGGACAAGATCCCAGAAACTAAGCATGCAACTTCAACAACGGCTACCAAAAGTAGCTTCATTGTCATGTTTATTATGTTCCACTCTCCCCAGCAGCTACAACTAGTTATTATTTATCTCTTGCCTTGTCTTGTCTTTCAGTATTTATTATTTGCTTTAAATTAGAACCGTTGGTCGTTTCTCTTCTCATGTGGAGGAATCAAAGCCTATCTTACTGCTACTAAGTAACACACAAAGATGGTACTGGTAGACTCATGTCGTAATTTTCTTTTTTTCATTATGATGTTTTTCTTCAAACAATCAACATTCACGATATTAATTATTAAAGTTTAATCTATGATATCTTCAAAACTACGCAAGATCTTCATTATGAACCGATTCCTCTTGCTTTCCATTTACTAGTTATCAAGGAGTGCACCCATAACCACGTAGCCATCAAATAAATCAATTCTTTCTCTTTTCAGCCCCTTTTTTTGTTAAGTGGTGAGCTATGGATAGCAATATTCTTAGCTTCTTGTTACTAAGAGGAATAGTGATAGTTGTTTTGCTCCCATTAACTACTCTTTTTTTGAAGGGGTACAACACTATGATTGTTATCACTAATTGAAGGCACAGACGGAGCAAATCACGTTAAATTTTATCTATTATGAATGGGTATCAAAATTTTCCTGTTCGCTATTATAAGATATATAAATTACACTTCACTTTGAGGTTTGCTCTGCTTTATTTTATAAAACATGCTTCATTATATTAATTAAATAAAATATATAAAACCTCCTCTGTCACTCCCCCTTCCTGTTTTCAGTTACCCAAAGGAAAGATCGTAGATATTTCATTATGTTGTCCGAAAACATTCAGATGGATACTCGTTTGCAATTCTATTAATCAAGTATCGCCATAATATATATAATTTATTTGAAAAGTAAATAAATACTTTTTAACCTTTAACCCTATGAAGTACTTTTATTTCTAAAATTATTAGGAAGGCATTGCTTGAGTTTACTTATCACAAGTTCTTCAATTGACATCTATTTTAATGGTGTTATGGTTATATTTGATAAGTTATTTTAATTAATTTTTAATTTTTTTTAGTTAAACAAATTTTTGTAACTATTTTATAAATAAATTTTTAAGGTAATTGTTAACATCTTTTTAAATGCTACTTTAAGTATCGTTTATTAAAATACTAATGTCTAATTTTTTACATTTTATTCTTAAAATATTTATTCAATTTCTTTATTATCTTTTTTTAAATATCATTTTATATTTTTTAATTATTTCAATAACTAATTTTATCAAACACTTATAATTTAATAAACTAACTTAAAAAATGTTTACTATCATTTCAACTTCAAATTAATTTTATCAAACATAACCTATATCAATAACTACAAGCGCAAGTGATATGTAAAATAATTAGCTTTTGTGTTTTTCTGTATTAAATTCAGTGGACCCGGGAGTAAAAGCAATGTAATGCCCCCAAAGTTTGCTGAGTCCACCACTTATTGCGGGAATTGATTCTTCGCAAAAGTGGATTGCATTCTACCAGTCTTAAATTATTCATTCAACCGTTTGTCAAAAAAAATATATTCATTCAACCGGCTTTACAGCTTCTTTTTTTTGACAAAACAGCTTTACATCTTAAATTATTAATTAACGGTTTACAAATATACATTAGAAATTATTTATATCTAATATTTATCACACAAGTTTTGCTCAACATTTTACTATGCTCAACTTTTATACTTATAATGAGACACTCTACCCAGTGGTATGATTGATACCTTGTTTTCAAAAGGATGACGTTTAAAAAATTTGATAAATCTTCCATGAGTAAGTTGGTTTTAACTTTTTATTAGCAGCACTACGAAAATTCACAATGACGATGTAAAATCGACACAATACACTACAACACACATCCAATTCCAAATACATTCTTTTAAGGAATCAATCGCCTTTCAAATAATCTATCTGAATAAAACTCTATAGGAAACTAAAGTTACAAATGGGGAGGGAGCAAATTGTCCCCCGAAAGCAATCCATTTGTGGAGCAAATTGAAATATTCCTGTTAAGGAGCTTGGACCAAAATTAGCTTCCCACAGATTATTATAATTGACAAAATTAATTGGAGAAAATAATTAATCTATGCAGACACAGAACCAGTGGGTAATATCTCATTTTCTTCACCAAACTTATGATGCTTGTATACTTCAAGCAGCAGTTCCCTACATGGGACAACGGCCCCAATCTTAATGCATGCCAAAAAAGCACCGGAAAGCTTTCTGTGTAGACTATAGGCTTCATCAGGTGGAGGAGTGAGCCTGTGCTTGAGCATTGTTGCCCCAAGATGAGAAATGCTTTGAGTAATGTTGGTTGATTGGAAATCAAATCCACCAGGTCTTGAGAATGGCAAACCCACAATAAACCCAGCTTGGACGTGGGCATCTAGCATCACATCTGATTCCATTCCAGTGAGGAACCCCAGTCTCCTAGACATCTCAATGACCCCATCGCTATCACCATTTGCACATGCTAGAACCTAATCAATTATGAACAATAATAAGAATCCCGAAGAATTTGCTGCTCAGCTTAAGAAAAGGGTATAATAGTCAACTAGCTCTAACCCTCCCACCAAGTTGAAGTAGAAAGTTCAAGCAATCAAGTGTTATTAAACCATAAGATGAAAACATACAGGAGAAAGTTGTATTAGAAAAAGGTATCAAATGAGTCTGTTAATCATATTAAATGAAACAGCCTAATGATCACATTAGTTACTAGGATGGGATTGGGAACCCTAAATAACGATTATATATAAGTGCAATAAACTGCTATGTAGGCAGTTTTGGATTATATGTTAGGACCAGTTATGTATTATTAAATATGTGTAGTATGTTATAGGCAGGAGTTATGTGTATCGTAATTATGTCAGTTTTGACAGAATAATCTCTTTAGGAATCATTAGACTCTGGGCCAACAACCCTTAACTGTGTCGTATGAATTGTAAGAAAACCACCAAATTCTATCATATTACAATGACATGACTAATGTATGGCATTTCAATTCTCTTTTTGTATATTCTTTAATATTTAGATCATTCCATACAGAATCAGACAAACATAACCTTTAACTTGGTGTTCAACTTCCATATATTTATTTATCATTAACTTCAATTAAACCAATAATTTACCCTACGTTAACAATTTTCAATTGAGAATCTAGTGTCCAGTTTAGAGTCAGCTTAATGTCAGTTTTTATTTTAATATTGTAAGGAAAAATTGGAAGCAGTCAAGAACTGACACAATGTTATAAATTAAGATTTCAAACCTCAGCTTAGTAATCGATATAAAGAGATAAATTAGAAAGGAAGAGAACCAACCATTCTTAAATAATCATCAACAAATGTTTTAGGGTAATCCCGTGCTGCTCCAAAATCAATCAGATTGATTGTCTTTGTAGCTTCATCAAATAAGAAATTACCCCAATTAGGATCGGTCTGCATTAAAGAACACCCTCAAAGGTTAGAAGAGACCAGAAAATAAGATTTGAAGTTGTGATTTAAAGAAAAACTTTATGTTAACACTTAACATTGAAAGACATGAAGCAACAAAACACAATAGAATGCGAAATTCATTAACATAAAATCTCTCTCTCTCTCTCTGTGCGTGTGTGTACACAGACACACACATGATTTCATTGTATCTATTTTTTAGATACTCGGTATTTGGAGAGAGAAAAAAGGTGATAATACGTGTTAGGCTCCAGTAGTCTAATAGCGTACTGCGTAGCTACCAAGTGAAGACTGGAAGTTGAATAATGCCTTGTCAACTGATTCAACCAGTCCCTGCAAAATGGTATAACCTAGGCTATAGTATTATTGGTATTGGTAACTCTGTAGCAGCCCTAGTCACTTATAACATCCCTATATCATATGAGCTTTGCTTTACAGTGTATAGGAAGTAAACTATGTACAAAAATAGAGTGAAGTTTTTCCTCTTAAATCTTAACCACTCTGCAAGCATTTAACATGGAATATTTTTTTATAGATACTATGTCAGTGAGGATGATAATTTCATTCAGACCTAATCCTTTGTCATATTTCACTCGAGTCTTTTAACAGTAACATATGTTTACTTGACTAACAACACCTGAGCTACAAACTAAACTAAAATTCATCAGATACACTTCAAATTTCATATGCTTGGACCATAATTCTCTGATTGCTCATACTACAGTCAGTAAGTCAACAATAGCCTTTAATATTTTACACGTGCACATATATAAACCCAGGGCAGAATAACATGCCTGCATAAACCGGAATACAAATAACTCCATCAACGTGAGCTCTAATAACTTTTTCCCAATATAATTACGAGTTTCCTGGTCCAGTAAAGCCACTTTGTCAATTGTAATTCCTGTAGCAAGAGAAAACCACCCCACGTTCAAAGACAAGCTAAAAATTCAATTCACAAGAATATCATTCTATTTATTTAATCTAAATAATGTAAGCAGATTGATCATTAAACTGAAGAAGTCCAGAATTGTTGGCTACATATTATTTTTCCCCCAATGGAATAATTAGAAAATTGTAATGAAAAGAAAAGCATCCCTTGTTTAATGAACAGGACAAACAGCATCATTTTCACCAATAGTTAAGAAATAATTGAGCAAATAATGAATAAAAGCATCATGCACAAATGCTTGTTCATAAAACTATCTGATTAATTAAAGGTAACAGAATTTCTCAAAACATAATTATACATTGAAATAGATAATGTTTCTTATTGTTAGGCCATCTTTCTTATCACTTTTAATGATTTAGAAAAAACGCAAAGATGAAATAAATGAGTAAATGACTAACAAATGAGATTATATAAGATAAATAGGAACATCTACAGGAAAAAATTTCTATCCAATTTGGAAAACTATGTCTTCCATGCAAATAATACTATATATTGAGAGCATTGCCATCTACATAGGATGTCAAATACAGCTGCAGCTGCATCAAACACCACATATGTTTTAAATCTTTTGATACACTTAAGTGTATAATAGCTATGCAAGTTATGGTCCTAGAAAGCTCTGTTTAAGTAAGGATGTATCAAAAGAATGCATCGCAAGAAATGCTAAAATTTGTTATAATTACCATGAACAAGCTCGGTAGTTAATACTCTTTTGCTTGAAATGTTATCCACAACTATTGGAACATAAAATCCGTCGGTGCCAGTAAGAAAATCTCGGAATCGCTTCTGATTTGCTGCCTCCAACTTGTAATCACACTCGCGAGATAATTCTTCTTTGGCCACCTAGAAAATACAGGAAGAACGTAAAAAAGCAAGGTTTTAACATATAGACAATTAGACATATATTTGTCAAATTATGGAAACATTTTTTTTCTATATGATAGGTAAGAGACTTCAGATCAATATCCACCACAGATAAATATCATACTGCATAATCTAATTTAGGGCAGAGTACATGCAACATTAGATGGATGGGTTGAAAGGTGAAGAGGCAAAAACAAAGAGGTAGTAATAAAAGAGTTCCACAAATATATACACACATTAAACTATTACAGATTGAATATGGTTTAGAATCTCACTGATAAATTTGAAGTCATATCACTCAGTGAAAAGAAGAGAGGGGCTAAGGGAACCAAACCCCTACAGACAAGATACAAAAGTTGCAGGTTTAAAGACTACAAAATGAGAACATTGATCTAAACACACAACTGAAAGCATGCAAGAAATGATTGAATTATATTAATAAATACGCACCTTTATAGCTCTGTCAAGATAAAGTCCTTTAGGGATTAAATTTGTGTAGTTTAAAAGAAGCTTCACATTCTCAATGTCACTATCAATGCTATCTGCCACACCAGGGTACTGAATTTTCATTGCAACTTGCATGCCATCCTTCATGACAGCTTGGTGCACCTAAATTCCATGAGGAACCTAATTAGGCAATACTATTATACTAAGAAGTTCCCTGATATAAAGTTGCATGATATTGCTGTTAGGACATATGTAAAAAAATTGTCTGCTAAGAATTATTGAACATAAGATTTCATACATAAGGAAAGGAACTGTGGCAAAATTTGGCATTCTTATAAGAATGACTTTTATATTAGGATGAATCCAAAGTGAATTACACAGTCCAAAGCCACCTCAGTCTGGCTTTATGAAAAGTATGGACAGCGGGACTGAGTTTTCAAAGCATTAGCATATGTTTATTTGTGACTTATATCAACGTGCCCACAGATGAATAACTATATATAACTCTTGTAAATCTTTTAATATATAAAAAAATTGTAATATCTAAGACAAACTTACCTAAAAGCTTATGTTGTAAGGTGAAGGCTAAAGAATAGTTTTTATATATTTCTAACACACCCACACAAGATTTCAAATTTGAAGTGTGGACAATGCACAGGGTCATACTTTTTCAAATGTAATGCCCCCCCCCCCCCCACACACACACACAAAAAAAAAATACATACATACATACCTGGCCAATACTTGCAGCAGCTATAGGTTCATAATCAAAACTAATTAATTTTGATGACCAGCCAGGACCTAATTCAGCATTTAAAACTTGATTAAGCTGGCTCTTTGGCATCACATCTGCACCTTGACGAACAATTTCTAATGCAGCCAGGATCTACATATAAAGGATTAAGAGTTTACATTTAAAAAGTCACATAAAAATATAAACAAAAATAATTTACAGATTCCTCCATGGAACTGAACTCATGACCTTTCAATAAGAGCAAATATAGCCCTGTTAGGACAGAATAATTTTGCTTCCCAGAATTTGTAAAAATACAACAGATACTAGCAGCTAATATGAAATTATAACCACAAAAAAAAAAACTAACAACAAAAAAAAAATTTAAAAACACAAAAAAAAAAAAAAAAAAAAAAAACAGATTTTACAGCCTAATCAGTGAGTTGGAGATGACAAGCACCTCTAACCACGGAACACATGATCATGGCAAAGTATCCAGTAAGAGAATCTGTATCCATTAAGCAGCCTTTAGTAATATGTTTTCAAAATTTGCACTTTTACTCTATGTCCAACCTTGACCATTGGAAGGAAGGATGCATGTTTGACTGGTGATGACATGTAATCCATGTTCAAGTACATCATATATAATTACACTTACTGAAACAAAAACTTCGAGCCTATTTAAAATTCAATTCTGTGCTGTAAATGATTTAGAGCAGTATGTTTGATACATCCCAAAAATTAAGTTTAACCAGGGGACTAAAAACTAAACATCGGAGATTGTGAGAGATCATTGCATTCAGCAGCAATTCTTTTCTTGCTGAAATAGTTGAAAGAAAACAATATTCTATAGGATCTATACAATAGCCTTGACTATATAATCAGAAATAGCTAAATTTAATACATTTTCAGCATTTAAATTTCTGTTTTTTCTACCTAAGGAGGTTTGTCTGGGCATATGTAGAGAAGACTAGTGAAAGTCCAAGCCAAGAGAGTAGATAAAATGTAAGGTAGCTCTATCACTGGAAGTACTGAGGTAGAGAGAGACCAACAAAAAATATAGGCAAAATCATTAGGGGTTTAGAGATCAATGGTGTCTATGAACATGACTCACAATAATAGAACAATATATGTAACATTCAACATGCCTCTACATAAAGAAGATACATATTATTATATTAACGATAAATATGTGCGCATCATACTAACTGGATAAGGCTCCTCTAAAGTATGTTTGTCATCAAAGCAAGCAATGGTGTGTCCACCCTTAATTTAATTTAAAGTGAATTGTAATCTTAACACACTAAATAAATTACAAGGATAAACTCAAAAACACACCCTTACTTATCACTCTAGAGACAATCACACTTTAGAGGAGCCATTTTGATACCAATTAAGCGGCAGGAATAAAAGACAGGTCACATTACCGGAGCAGGAACAAGAGATTCATCCTGTATGCTCAACATCTGCCCAATTTTAAGCGCTGCTCCACGCATTCTACATAGTGCAAGAGCCAAACGTTCGGCATTTTTTTCGGACAAAAACGGTGAAAGCGCAGATTGATTGCCTTGCGTACTAGGCGTACCAAAGGCAAGCCTCTTGGCAGATTCCTGAAGTGTCCCCCACGCAAGACCTGCTCCTAGCCCAGCAAACCTACAATTCCATATAATAACAACAACAAACAATTGAGTTACAAGTAGTAAATGCTGATTCATCACAATTCAAAACAGCCAAACGCAATGCAACATATCACAGTGATGAAATTTCAATGAAATTAAATAACCTGACCCAATAGCCCTAGAAAATGGAGTTGCAGGAACCTTCCTCTCCCTCGGCCTTCGTTTCCTCAACGGCGACGGCGGTGGTACCGGTGCCGGTGCCACTTCCCCGCTCGCACCTTGATTAACCGTTTCCGCAGAGGTCACAACCTCACTTTTCTCCTCCTCCGCAGCACAAACATTTGCATCGGAAGCTTGCCGGGGATTTGCGTCGGAAGAAGAATAGGCAACATCATCAATATTTGTTACGGTTGTTGTTGCCGGTGTTGAATGAGATTGAGAAGAAGGATTGTCGTCGGCGAAAAAAACAATGGAACTAGACGCAGCAGCGTGGTCGTGTTGTGTGGTGTTAGAGGAGGAAGGAGTATAGGGGAAGTGGCGAACCTTTCCCTTGGTGATGCCGGAGAGGTCGGTGGCGGAGACGAGAGTTTTCTTGATTAGGGTTTCGAAATCTGAGGGCAAAGAGCGTTTGGCGAATTCGTTGGCGATTAGGGAGAGGCCGTTCAAGAGCCTTGTGAGGTCCCTGAAGGAGGCCATTGGTTTCTTCAGAGATTCAGAATCGTCATGTCATGTATTCAGTAATTGGTAAGCCAATGCTCGTTTTCAATTCATGTGCCTCTATCAAACTAGGGAAGGAGGAGAAACAAATAAAAATTAGGAATCATTATGATTTTAGTCTTTTTAAAATTTTATGCCTTTTACTTTTTAATTACAAAATTTTAATCTATTTTTTTTCAAAGATTTGTAAAAAAAGAAAAACACTGAAAAGTGATAATTCTATGTTTCTAGTCCAAATCTATAAAATCAAGAAACAATTTTGAAAACAATGTGACAATTTTGTAATAAAAATGAAAGCAAACGGTTAATTTTATTCTCTATAATTTTATTTTTAATTTTTAGTCCATTATTCTTTTTTATTTATCAATATTAGTCCAAGAGAAGAATTAAAATTAGGAAAAATTAATTCATAATAAAGACTTGATGAATAAAAATAAATGAGGATAAAAATAAAACATTATATATATATAAGAGGACTAAAAGTAAAAATCTAAAAGTTTAGAAGTAACAAAATCAATCCTAAAAATTATTTATTTATCTGTTAAATGAATTTTCATATAAGTATAATATATTAACATATAATGAATATATTATATTGACTTAAAGTGTTTCTTAACAACATAAGAAACGAACAAATAATAACTCAAAATATAAAATAAAAACTAAAATTAGTAAATTAAAAAACAAAAATATGTGATTCATGAGAAAAGGAAAAGAGAAATAGAAATAAAAAGAAAAATAAAAAGAAGATAAAATTTAAGGAATAAAATTGTATAAAGCATTATATATTCATATTGTGCATATATTCTGTTTTTTTACGTGATAACCTTATGCCATATTGTGTATATATTCTGTTTTTTTATGTGACAATCTTATGAATAAATGTTTGTGTATATGTAATTTTTTAAGACAAAAAATATGATGTATTTTTTTACTTGTGGATATTTGTTAAAATCATATATATTTTTAATTAATATAATTAAATGCATCATTTTTAATGAAATTATGTGTTTATTTTTCATGCAAAATACATTTGCATCATCAAATAATATATGTGAAATTAAGTTCAGTTTTCTTTAAAAAAATTAAATTTAAATTTTGTGAACAAGAAAAAAAATTAAAAGGAAATATCCATTAAAGACAACCAATTTAGTTCCTTTATAAAACTTAATCTTCAACAAAAACTAATAAATACTTTACACAAATAATATAATTACTTAAAAATATATATATAAGAGCCCTTATCATTATTTTGCCTAACACCCATAAAATATCAAAAGTGGCCCTAAATATATTAAGTGAGATAAAATGTCAAGAGAAAAAATCTTGAAATTGTTCCATAGGGAAAAAAAAACTCCTAAAGCTTTGTCTGGGAGTTAGGAGGGAAATGAAAGGAAAGAGATTAAGGGGAAGGGAGGGGAAAAAAAAGGGAGGAAAATGAGGAAAGTTCATTTCTCCTTGTTTGGGAGTTAAAAATATATTAAGAAAGAGAAATGGAGAGTTAATAAGATACTTTTACAATTTTGCCTTTATTTCAAAAAAGTTAAATTCAATTAAATAACACTGGCTGAGATAGGATAGTAATTTTATTAACACTAGCTGGGGTAGGATAGTAATTTTATTACTTTTCCTTCTAAAAACCCCCAAATAGGGGGAACAACAATTTTTAGGCTTTGAAGGAATTTAGAGGAGTTTTAAAAATCCTCAAATTCTTTTTTTCAAAAAATTAAAACTCCTAAACAAAGAGATGTTACTATCCAAACATTTCTCTTCGCTTCCTTCCCCTCTAAAATCTCTCTCCCAAACAAAGCCTAAAAATATTATCATTAAAAAATATTGTAAATCCTACAAATATTTTGTTCCAATATAATATCTATTATATATATGTGTGTTTTTAGGATTTTAAATTTAGATAATTATTTTTTAAGTACTTTAAAAAAGAATTTATTTTTATTAGTTGCTTAAATTTTCGAAAAGTTATTTTTTTTTCTCATTTTTTATTTGAATGGTGTTACAATTTGTAACATTTTTCACAGTTAAACATGTTCTTTTTTAATTTAATTTCTTTAATTCCTTTTTTTTATTTAAAAAGCTGGTAATGAACTTAGTGGTTTAGATAGAAAAAGATATTCATGCAGATTAAATATATATCCTTGTGCAGATTTATAAAACAAAACCAAAGAGTCCCCTTGAGAAATCAAGATTCAAGACAGCTTAACCGGTTAAGTTGTAAGTTAATTATGAATTATAAGCACACACAACAAGTTTCATTTTTTGCAGTTTGCTCATTCCTTTCCTTTCTCATTCCCGCATGTTATAAATGCATGTGCATGCAATTGAGTTTGATTGGAATTGCGTCAGATTTTAAGCATAACGCAGTGTGTTTTTGCTTGATTTGATTTATTTAGCTGTTCTTTCGAAATCAAGAAGTACTAAGAGCTTGGCATTCAATGTTACAGATAAATTATTAGGTAATTTAGAATTACCAGTTTAACATGTATGCAAAATTTTCGATTTAGAGTATCTATAACATTGAGTTGTTTAAGTGAGTTTTCGTTGAATCCTACACACTACATCCCGCAGTAATGAACTTTTATATTTTTTTTTCCTTTAATGTGATGAGATACTTAAATGGGTCTAATTAAAATTATTTATTGTAAAAAAATTGCTAAGCTTAGTTGCTTATTAAAGAAACTATGCAAAAAAAAAAAACCAACTAATTTACTCCATGTGCTAAAATTAGTTAAGTACCTTAACTCTAGGAAATTGAGACAAGCATATTCTTACAAGAAAGAATAGAGACTTAAATATATTTAAAGTTGCTCATAAATTATTAAATTTTGTCTTGGATTTCAAATAATTTTTTGTTGTTGTTTTAAATCTTTAATATATTAAAACTTTTGTTTTGAATGTATGTCATGACTTAAGTAATGATGTGTCACCTATAAATTAATTTTTTAATATTATCAATGATTGTGATAGTACTACATTATCAGTTAATAATTGATTACTAAGACTTAAAACAAAATGTTTAATATATTAAAGACTAAAAACAACAAAAAAAATTATTAGGGATCTAAAACAAAAATTTGATTATTTTTCATAAACCTTAAATATATTTAAGCTAAGAATTAATAATACTTAATTATATGTCATATGCAAATTAATTGCAATCATAATGGTCCAACCATCTAATAAATTTTTATACATGTGCAATTATTGTGTATTATTATTTGATATCTAAAAAGGTTGACATAGTAGCAACTTGTGTTCTTTGATTAAGTTGTTAATCCTAATATTGATATTGAATAGACCATGTTGATAGAGAAATACTCAATAAGTTTAAAGGGAAATACTCATCACCTCCTACTGAAGGTCTTTCGACAATGAATATTTATACCAATATCATGGTAAGTTGAAGATAAAAAGTTGGTCTAATAATGGTGAAAGAAAAAGAGAAGGAGAGAGAAGTCTTGGGTTCAAATCTTCCACTAACAAAAATTAACAATAATAACTAATATTTGTCCATAAAAAAAATATTTATGCGTTAGTCTGTGTTGATTGCGAGACAGGAACCTTATGTGGCAATGGTGGCATCTTGTTTTATGATGACGAGTATGAGATGGCGAACTTCATCGTGATCTAGCGAACAGAGGGCTGGAGCAGCAGAACCTTCATAAGCCTCTGTCAAGGAAAACTGATGAAGCGGCTAACTGCAATGTACCAGTAGGTGGGTCATGGTGGTTCAGGCTAGTAGCTACTATAGTAAGGCATTGACATTGAGTGTTCAACGGTAAAAACGTTAAGAACATGGAAGATTCCAAACAACAACAATAGCAGCTGCAGCAGCTGAACGAAAGAGACGTGTTCCGATCGACGAATTAAGATCAACTAGTTCAATCTGGAAACTATAATGACATAGAAACTGTATATCATCATTGTTTAAAACTACTACAAAGCTGATCATGAAACTTATTTTAAAGCGATTTTAAAGGATATGAATATAAAATATTTTAAATTATATGGACTAAAATAAAAAATTGTTACACCTATAAAAACCAGAAAAAATAATTAAATCTTGTTTTCTTTTTGACTGCATAATTAAACCTTGTTTATTAATGATAGATTCTCATCTTCCCTTTTACAATAAGATTAACACTTTTATCCTAATTATAACTACTCAACTAGTAGGATTTTAATGGCGTTAAAGAGTAATCAGACTTACATGCATCCATGGAGAGGATGAGATGAACTACGTGAGAGTTAGTTCAAGTTAAAAGATAAATTTTTATTATCTCACTAATTTGGAAAAGCGATTTTTCATATGGGCCTAACAGTGAAAGCAATGGTGGAACGAACCAGTGCGTGTCGCTTCTAAAGGGCCCTATGCCCCCCATCCATGTCCAAAGGTTGTTCAGATTTCGCAATCGAGTCAAAGTTAATTTATCTTAATACTGACTCAAAAGATAATATAATATAATATAATTAAATCCAAATTCAATTTGCAAAACTTTAATTTAGGTCATATGATTACATTAGTTTAAATATTATTTGATAATTAATTACAAACCAAATAACGTATTAGAAAACTATCGAACCACAAACATGATTGATAATATTAGTTTTAATTACTAATTTGATAATTTAATCATGATTAAACTAATTAGTATAATAAGAAATAGTCAAATCAGAAACATGATTGGTTTACTGTTTGAACTGATTTTCATGGAAGCAAAAAGAGAAAAATGGAGGAAAAAAAAGATAGAAGATGAGCTCTCGAGTTCATCCCAATGCATGGAGATCAAGTGCTGATCTGTCTATAGTCTTGCATCCCTCACCAAACTCCTCTTCATTAGATAGTCAATGTCTGTATATTCCCTGCAAGCAACAAACTAATCTATACGTTGATTTCTTTACATAAATTTTTATTTTTTCTAGTAGAAACTTAAAAAATTTATATATATTTTTATTCTGTGGAAATAGACTTGAAAAGTTTATAGAATTTCTATCAAGTCATTTTACACAATTGCTTTGAATTTAAGTTTAAGGACTACACTAATGCTTTACCATCACATCTCTCCCATCTACTCTGCCCATAACTACTGCCTGTTTGCAAATGATGCATATATAAAGAGAGCAACTTGCCACATCTCTCACCATCTAACACAAACATGACTCTCTTGTCTCTAGCTATGTAAAAGAAACCTTTTCTGTTTGCACTCATTGATCTAAAGCTTTAGTACTCTTGCAATTAATACAATTATTATTCAAAGTCCAAACCATGTCACCAACAAACACTTTTGCAATTTTGGTCTTCTTCTTCTGTGCCATTTCCTTTACCTTTGCCTCTGACCCTGACACACTTCAAGACCTTTGTGTGGCACTTCCCTCTTCAGGTAATATATATACATTACCATTCACCATTTTAATTTTTCATGAGTGCTCTTATAGTTCAAATAAATGTACCAAAATTGTGTTTAGGAAAATAGTACAATAATGTGCATATATTGTGGGTAATTACGTGCAGGTGTGAAGGTGAATGGATTTGCCTGCAAGGCAGAGTCAAATGTGACAGAAGCTGATTTCTTCTTTGCTGGTTTAGCCAAGCCTGCAGCTATCAACAACACAGTGGGATCTGTGGTTACTGCAGCCAATGTGGATAAAATTCCAGGTCTTAACACATTGGGAGTGTCTTTCTCAAGAATAGACTACAAAGCTGGGGGACTTAACCCACCTCACACACACCCTCGTGCCACTGAGATTGTGTTTGTGTTGGACGGTGAATTAGATGTTGGATTTATCATCACAACCAACAAAATCATCTCAAAGTCCATTAAGAAAGGTGAAATTTTTGTGTTCCCAAAAGGTTTGGTGCATTATCAGAAGAACAATGGTGATAAGCCAGCTTCTGTGATTTCTGCCTTCGACAGCCAACTCCCTGGCACAGTGTCTATAGCTGCAGCTCTTTTCACCTCTACACCAACTGTGCCTGATAATGTTCTTGCTCAGGCTTTCCAGATTGGTACGAAACAGGTTGGTGACATCAAGGCAAAGCTTGCTCCTAAGAAGAGTTAATTTATGTTGAGCTTAATGATATTCCAGAGAGGAAGATTATTAAGATATAGTCTTATAATACTACTTTCCCTATAATTCCTGAAGGGTTATGATTCATTGTTATCACTTACGGTGTTGCATTTTGCTCATTGATATTACGTCGAGAATATTGATGTAATTGTATCGTGGATTATGGTACATGTTAAGAGTAACACAAATTCTATGAAGTAGAAGCTGTCACCCTTTTATGTGGGTATATTCATTTCTTTGGTTTTGTGGTCACAGATTTTGTAAACACTGAATGTGGGTTGGACCTTTACCGGTTACCACCTCACTTTCTCTTTCGGATTGGTTAGTGGTTAGACCAGTTTGGTAAGATGCGGACATCTTAAAATTGAGGCACTCAAATTATTATTTTGATAGAAAATGAATTTCATTATTCAATTCCCTGCAAATTAATAAAAAAAAACTTTAAATACATTTATTTAATCCTGTAAGAGTGGCAGCAGCTCAATTTGATTTCTATAAATAAAAATTTGTTAAATCGGATTTTATACATACAAACATTATTAGTTTAATCTTTATTGATTGACATCATGATGATGATGTATAGTTCAACATTGACTTTTGACTGTTAAGTGCTTAATCTCTTACGCACAAGCCAACCTAACTTATTAAGGTCTAAGATTAGAAAAAAGAATTATTAAATAAAAATTAAAACTTATTAAAAATATGATTTTTAATCGATTTCAATCGATCACATAAAAAGTATTAAAGAGATCGTCAGTAACATTCTTCATATTAGGAATTATAAATGTACACTAATTATATTTTTGTAAGCATTGAATCAATGGATTGAATTTTCGGTAATGCGATTGCTTATAATAAATCCAAAATATATACGTTTAAAGTATTTGTTTATTAAAGGTTCTATAATATATTTATATATTTAGAGTATTTATTTATTATAAATTCCAATTATAATACAATAATATATTTAGTAAAATTATTTACTATAAATTTTGATTATATAAAAATATTTATCTTATACATCACCCATGCTAAAATATTTATACTTATATTATAGAGTTGATTTTTCATCCTTGAAAAATATATTTTAAATAATCATTTTTGAATTATTTTTAGGATTTTTTTCTTGGATGAGAGAGATTTTAATATTTATATTTAATTTTCTTTAAACACTTATTTTATTTATTATTATTTTTATTTCAAATGTATTTCTTAATTTTAATTTGATTTACTATCTAAAAAAAACTGAATCATTTTAAACTATTATCCTTGTATCTTTATCTATACAAATGATTTTTTTAATCATTTATCGTTTCTAATTTACTTTTTTTATCTTTATTCCTAAGAATTTCACTAATTTTTAGACAAAATTTGTTTATATTTAACATTGAAAATAATCTTATATCACAGTATAAATTATTTACTATAAATTTAAAATATAACTTATATGCTTAAAAATAAAATATTTATTTTGTGTACAATCTAAAATACTGGTTAGAATATATATAACACTGAGAAATGTTGGTACTTGGTAGCGAGTGTTGAAGCCTTGAAGGGTAAAACGTTATGTTTAAACCTCTGCACTGCATTCGCATATGATCCGTTACCGCCAACGACGATGGATGATTCAAAACAGCAGCAGCAGCAGCAACGAAAGAAAAACTACCGTAAGAGAAGCTCTCCAACAGACGAAGATGAACTTCCTCAATCTCAAAGCAACAATGAATCCGACGACGAACTAGAAAGAAGGTTTTTCTCTCATTTCAATTCCACAATTTTAATAGGGAAAATTTTATGTTAGGGTTTCGATTTAACTGAGCCAATTACATTGAACAGAATGACATTGGAGGAAATTAAGCTCCTCCAGAAGCAGAGGGAAAGGAAATCCGGAATTCCAGCAAACCCTAGTTTGCAGGTGCAGAATGGAACCGGCGGCGGTTTAGCTGCTAATGCCGCCGAAAAGAACGACGGCGATGGCGGCGACAAGGACGAGCTCGTTCTTCAAGACACCTTCGCTCAAGAGACCGCTGTTATGGATGAAGACCCCAATATGTGTGTTAATTATATTAATATTGTGTTTGTGGCTGTGGTTTTTCAATTTGGATGTGGTTGTTGATGTTGTTGCAACTTGTTTGTTGAACAGGGTGACATATATTGAGCATGAGTTAGCGAAGAAGAGGGGAAGGCAAATTGATGCAGCAGAGCAAGTTGAGAACGAGCTGAAACGTGCTGAAGATGAACTATATAAGATCCCTGAGCATCTTAAAGTGAGTGTCTCCTCTTTATTGTTCTTTCTTTACTTTCTAGTTTATAGGTACTATTTAAGGATATGCATTATGTTTATTATAATTAGTGTCTGATACATCTTACTCTTCCAATGCGCATTACCCTTTTCTTGGTTTCATATCATCCTTCTTTTTAAATATATGGCGTCCTGTCAGGTAAAAAGGCGAAATTCAGAAGAAAGCTCTACTCAATGGACTACTGGTATTGCTGAGGTTCAGCTTCCAATCGAGTAAGCGTTCTCATATTTGTTGTGATGGGCTGTATTTGTAGGTTGTAGGTTGAATTATCTGTTGGAGAAGCATTTAATAATCCAGCATTTTTTTCTCTCATATTTTTCTTTCAAGTCAATCCTTGGCTATCTGTTATTCATCTGGGTGATAAATTGATCTTTATGATTACTATGGTAGCCTTTTGTAGATAGGTTTAAACGGGACAAAACATATAAGTTTTATTCTATGTTTGGTGCATTTTTAAAATAAATCATAGTGGGACATGGAGTTACAGATTGGTATAGTTTTTAATTCACAACAAATTCTAACTCAGTGCCTATAGTTGGAAAGAAACAACCAGATTTTAAGGATATTGGCTTTTCAACTGAAGCTTATATTTTTTTTCCCAATATTTTATATTTAAGATGGTTCATCTTGTCATGGCCTCCTTGGTTGATTTATTTTTAAGGCCAATAATTTTTCTTCTTTTTCTTATATGATACTAGTAACTGATGATTCTAGTTTATCGCATCTTATTTAATCTATTTCATTGAGGAAAAAAATGGTGAAATTTTTCACTGAATTTGGCTTTGCTTTTGCATATATTTTTTTTCTTTTTTGTCAAATTAAACTTTGGCTTTGTGTGATTATCTGGGTGATTTTTAATTTCCTAACTTCTTAGTAGTAGTTAGTACCCATAGTTGGAAACTAACTACCAAATTTTATGAACTTTTGCTTTTCAGCTGAAGGTTTTTTTTTTTTTTCCTACCATTTATATTTCAGATGGTCCATCTTGTCCTTGGTTCATTGCTTTTTAACTGTAATAGTTTCTCTTATATGTTGCAAGTACCTGCTTGTCTTTGTCTAATTTTACTTTTATGAGTCTATTTATTGAGGAAGAAAAATGGTGGTGTGTCTTAATGGGGTTTGATTTAATGTTTGCAGATATAAATTAAAAAATATTGAAGAAACAGAGGCCGCCAAAAAGCTTCTACAGGAAAAGAGGCTTATGGGTCGAACAAAATCAGATTTCAGCATTCCATCAAGTTACAGTGCTGATTATTTCCAGCGTGGCAGGGATTATGCTGAAAAACTTAGAAGAGGTTGCATTTCCTTGATTCTGTAATTTCAGAGTACATATGTATGTTGCTTGTTTGCTGTGTCATTGTCAGCCTTGATTTAGTTATCAATGAATTCATTTTGTGGCATTGGCCATTATTGATAGAGGTTGACACTTTAAAGCATTCTGATTTCTGATTACTGACTGGAAAAGCCCCCCAATTTGCAGAACATCCAGAGTTGTACAAAGATAGAAGTCACCAGGATGATAGTTCTGGATCCAAACAAAGTGATTCCAGCACTGATGCAGCTGGAGCAGTACAGAGGCAGGCTGCAACTGATGAATTCATGTTAGAGCGCTTCAGGAAACGAGAACGTCACCGTGTAATGCGAAGATGACATCAAAGATTGGTGCAAGTGCATATGCTTGCTTATTCAAACTTAGCGAGAAGATCATTGGGCTGCTTGAGCGTTAATTTTTGTTGGTTCATACTTTTTCTAAGAACAACTGTTAAGATTTATCAAGAATATTTTATTTTAATAAAAAAGCAGCAAAAAGAATAGTGACGCTGACGCCACCAGGTTCCTTGTAACAGGATCTATATGTATTTTACTGACACTCAATATTTTACGACAATTTACGATAAATCGCCATTTGAGTCAACCAAATCACTTTGTAAAGTAACTAACTGTGGTTTGTTTTTGATTTTGGATTCTCGTAATTAATTTGAATAAAAATTTGAGAATCCAAAATTAGATTTGGATAACACATGGCAATGAAACATAACTTCTTAAGGTTTGGATTACATTAAGTAACATATTTGTTCCATTATGTAATCCGAAATTGATTTTAAATAATTTCGAAATTAAAATTAAATCATTTATAAGTAAATCAGTTCAAAATTTGACAATCAATTTTTTTACGGGAAATCATAATTTTAATTGATATCAATTTTTTCAATTGATTTTAAATTTTCCGAGTCAAAAAATGAATCATTAATATAATAGATATACAAAATTATAAGTAAAACAATTATAAATCCTTAAATTCTGTCAATTATGATAAATTTAGGACATTAAAAATTCAATCATTAATATTATGCATTTACCTGATTTACGAAATTTAAAGCAAATCAATTTATAAATAGATCAATTGATTCTTCTAAAATTTCTGTCAATTGTCTTATTTCAATTGATTTATTTATACATTTTTATTGGTGCTGAATTGGTGTACAATCATGTACAAAATCGAATCCATGTCTTGCTAAATTTACGTTTCTATCGGTGCTTTAGACAGTAACCTTTGCAATCATATGAAGGCGATAATAACTGATAAAAATCATATCAGCTCCACACTTTAATTAATAATTACACGTATTGGTTGTATTTTTACTATATATACACCCCAGAAATTAAACATACAATAGAACAAAAAAAAGAAGAGATGAAAGAAAGGAAGTGCATTTCGGTAGGCAGGAAAATGTGGCTTCAATGGCGCAGCATTACAATAGAAATATGGTATACAAGGCATATTTTTTAGTGCAGTTAAAGGAATACCACGTCCCGTGTATTTCAAGGTATCTTGGTTGTGCGGGAAATGTCTTTAACGTGAGTGTTTTTTCTCTCTAGGAAATTTCTGTAATAGCATAGACAATAACGATCTTTTATTGGGTTTGGGTGGAATGTTTGTGCCTGTTGTATATATTGGAACAAAGGATGTAAGGTCAGGGGATGTAGTTAGGAGGTTTGTTTTTTTTTTTTCACAACTCATATCATAGGGATTTGAATGGTAAGATTGATATAATTATTTATTGGAGTATAATGCTAAGTATTGGTAGCATCTTTGTGATTTTTGTTCCTGCACACATGGTACTTGAGCATTTTTTTTGTTGTTGAAATATTTGCATCTCAAAAAAAAGTAAAAGAAAATAAAAGACGGCCTAGCAAAGAATAATTGATTAAAGAACACACATTTGGAAGAGATTCAATCTGGGTATTTTTCTTCGAATTCAATTTCTGTCATTTTTTATATTCAATATTGTAACATATAACATATTATATATATATATATATATATATATTTTTTTTTTTTTATTAATGTATTATTAAATTTGCTGAAAATTTAAATTTTCAAGTAATTACAATAATTATTAAATATATTTCATTAATATAATTACATGTAATTGGTACATAATTTTTTTTATGAAATAAGATTGTTACTCTGCATGTGATTATAGTGGAGACTTACACTATTATGTGAATCCCAATTATTATGATTAATATAAAATCATGTAATTAATATTTAATTATTTTATAAAAATTTAATAATTATATTTCATAGAAAACAAATATATAATAATAAAATTGATATCACAATACACATTAGTCGTAATTACCATAACTAATAAAATTATTAATCAAAACACATCACTTCAAAATAATTTAATAGATATGTATTTTAGTTGGAAAGACCATAACAATCAATACACAAATATGTATTATTTTGAATTACCGTGATTAATAATATTTTCAGCACAGTAATTTAATAAATGTGTTAAGCACGGATTTTTAACCCAAATAATACAAACAAAATAAAAATTTATCCTAATGATACAAGTCAACAATTATTTACAATATATTGTTCATAGGTGTAATTTAATATCAAATAATTCTATCAGTTAGTATTTACATAAATACATAATAAATATAATTAAATTAAATCTATTAAGATGGAAACAGGTCGTAGAGACATGAAAAATTGTCTTCAATTTTCAAATATCCTAGTAGACAATGATTTAACTAGCTTAAAAATTAAGATTTTGTTGAAATATTTTATCTTTTTTTTTTTGGGTGGAGATTGAATTATTTTCTCTGGTTGAATATTATCATTATTTTTTCATTTTTAAGAGAATATAGATAGAAACAATTATGTTTGTCTTAATATAAAAAATTATTTTTATAAACAAATGTATTTGGAACATGCGTAAAAAATAAAAGTAATCCGTGCGTATCTTACTAGTTTCATGTGAACTAAATGCCCTAGAAAGAACCTGGGTCTAGCATTGTCAAATCACAAATAAATATAGTTTTAATCCTTAAAAAATTTATTAGTTTTGCTTCTTATAAATTTAATTTTTTGAAAAAATACTTCTTATCATGACTTTTTTCTTTTTTTCTTTATACAAATTCATCATGATAATATGTATACAAAAGTGTTATGTCTACAACTATATATTTTTAGGTAATACGTTTAAAGGTATGTCATATAATTAGTATGACAAGGATCATTTTAGAATATTTTAAAATTTAAGGATTAAAATTCAAAAATAATAAAAAGTTTTGGATATATAACTAAATTTTGTATGCCTAATTTTTTTTCTTTTTGAAAATTTAATCTTTTAAAAATGTGTCATCTTCCGAATATTAATTAGAAAAGCAAAGAAAACAAACAACGATACAAAATTAATTATATATAAACCAACAAAAGTTAATTCAATGGTAAGAATTAAACTCATATTTTACAAGGACATGGATATATACTCTTAATGTGAGAACGTGAAGACCTAGTTGGTGAGCCATTTATAAGTATATATGTAAGCATTCAATGTTAACACATACTTTGATCATGATGAGTTTATGAGATCTAACTCACATAATTTTTTTCGTTATTAAAAAAATAATGACCTGTACCAGTAAAGCAATGCTACTATAGATCACCACGTGCTTGACATTTTCACAAAAAAGTGTTTTATTTTCTATTTGTTTTTATTTCCTTTGGGCCATGAAGTACTTTGTTTCTTTGTAAGTTCATATCTGTATATGGAATTCAGAAACAACAAAAGGGAAAAAAGAGGATTAAAGTGAGAAGAGTAAAAGAGTATCCAAACGTGCAAGAGCCACCTCCTTAACCATCTAGATACAATGGACGCTCTACTTTTCAACATGGAGCATAAGTGACAAGCTCCCTTGATCATCATGTGCCAAACGCTTTTGTGCCTAATTTTTCAACATCTAACAATGGTATTCTTGTACTTGAATTTTGATGCCTTTTTTTGCCTATATATTTTATGAAAAAGAAACGAAAATTCTTTTTTTCCCTCCCTTGTGTCAAAAGAAACGTGTAATAGTTAAATTCATGTAAACAAGACAAAAAACTGTTACACTAGGAAGTGGAAAAGTTATAATTTTCTTCAACCATCTACGTATAGAATATACAAAAATACTAAGGAAACTTCAGATAATTTTGTCCAACAATGTTAGTCTAACATTTAAAAAGTCGAACATAAATATCATCCGATAATAAATAATGTTTGAGAAGGCCGGTCTCAGTATAAATATTTTTACAAGCGTTCTCAACCCATTAAAAATTATGTTAGATATAACGTTTAAAGTAGTTATTGTTCGAATTAAAAATATATATTATAAAAATAAATAACTTTATAATTCATGATATTTTTTTATTAATTGATTCACCACGTAAAAACTTTTTATACAGTAAATATACTATTGTTTTCATGTAAAATTATAAAAAATACATATATAGAGCCACATACTTTTCTAAAGAAATTGAGGGGCCATGGGAGGCGGGGCCTACCCTAATTCTTTTGCACACGTTACTTTAACTTATGATTTGAAACTCGTTTATGTGAGATTATATACACTTCAAAGTGAGTGTCTACCAAACCTGCAATAGAAGCAAAGAACATAATTAACATGGACGAAGAGGGTGGTTCAGGCGGAAAAACCAATAAGGATGAAGATCAAGAGCATGTTAAGTACAGAGGGGTACGTAGGAGGCCATGGGGAAAATTTGCAGCAGAGATTCGTGACTCAATGAGACAAGGTCAACGGTTGTGGCTTGGAACATTCAACACTGCAGAGGAAGCAGCTAGAGCCTATGATAGAGCTGCATATGCCATGAGAGGTCCCTTTGCAGTCCTAAATTTCCCTAATGAATACCCCCCTTTAGCAGTTGGTGCTTCCTCTTCTTCTTCTTCTTCCAATGCTTCTTCGGCTTCGGCTTCATCGGCACCTGCACCCTCTTCAAGTCATGTCGAAGGAGGAGGAAGGAGTGAGCAAGCAAACCAAGTGATTGAGTTTGAGTACCTTGATGACAAGTTGTTGGAGGAGCTTCTTGGTTATGAAGACAAAAATAAACATGACAAGTGAAACATGTTGTATGTAAATGTACTCCTAATATGTCAATCTCCAGGTGACACGTAATCATATAACATGTCAGGTAAAGATTTACCAGGATTCGATCATACAATAGTTTCTCCCTAATATGACTAGAGAGAATGCATGTGTCACTTTTTCTTTTCTTTTTTTCTGGATGAAACCATGCATGTCTTGAGCTTGGTGGCTTTCATCTGGTTACTTATATAAACTGTCATCTCCAAATTTTAGCATTCAGGACTGATCAAGTAAAAATTTTCAATGCTTTTTGTTTATTGTCCTTTTCCTTTTCTAAGAAAGTTTCTTTTATGTACAGGGGCAATGATATCTGTTTTGGACCAACAAAACAATTGAGTTACGTTGGACTCTTGTTTTTTTCTCCAAAGCTCCATTTCTTAAAATTTTTGTGCTTCAAATATGTACCATTGAAATATTAGATGTTTGATAGCTAGTTATATAATGGTACATATCTATTAACCTAATTTGTATATAAGCTAAATTAATAATTCAGTAGGATCGGAACTGCATCACTACTTATGCTAAAGCTGACAATATATTGGAAATTAGTGAGGTTATTCAAAATAAATTAACCTACTTAAGCTGCTGAAAAATTTCTTTTTTGAGCTTGCTTACACTGCTATTGTGGATTTTACTTTAACTCGATAGCTAAAAACTTATTTATTTATTGCATCGATATACCTTTCATACTGTTTTGCTCAAACCCGTACTATTTAAAGGGGGACAGTACGTCGCCTCCCTAGTTTACCAAATGTTCTGAATTATACATGTTAATATGTGTGTGTATATATATTATTTCCTATACATTATGAATATCTATTTTTATAATAAGATTATTGATATATGTGAGGTAACACTGCAGTAGTTTTACTCTTAATTTGCATTGCTTTTAATTGCTTTTCAAAGATATATATTATAGAATTTGGATTGATTATTTGATTTTAATTTCTTCTCTCATTAGAAATATACGTTAGGCAATCATTTTGTTTTGAATTTCTTTCAATCTGTATTATAAATAATTTTATTTATTGTAAAAATAATAATTTATAATATTTAAAATTTGGTTGATAAATTAACTTTAACAATGATAACTTAATTCTTATAATGTAGTTGAAGCATCAAGTTTAAAGAGTTCTTTATTTTTTTAAGAAAAAAGAAAGAAGTCAATAATTTTGATTTTTCTTGTTATATTTACTTTCATAAAATATATGATATTTATTTTTTATTAAAATAAATTTCATATAATTATTAAAAATTAAAATTAGCCATTATTGATTTTCTTTATGATGTGTCAATTTTACTGTCCCCTAATAAATTTTTCTGGTTCCGTCCCTACTTAGGAGAATTTTATAGTTAAGTTTTATTTTAATATAATTTATCAATTTTTGTTTTATTTCTTTTACTTAAATTTTATTAATTAAATATTAACAATCAAGTCATTTCAACCTCACACGTTATAGTAATTATTTTAATCATTGTCTTGCAACATAGTTTATCTAAACTACTTGAATCTAAAAAAAATCAATTTTAAAAAACTAGTTTTAAATATATGCAAAGGCATTATAATACTATTAATTAATAGATCCCAACTATATTAGCCTATGAGGTAAAAAAATAGTATGTTTATCACATAATAATTTAAAATATTTTAAATATATTAAAAAATTAAGATCTTGGATGGGAGCCTAAGACAACTACCTTATTGGCCCAAACATGACCCTACATCGTGAAGAATTAGCGGTACCACAAGTAATTTGAAGAAAAAATTCTAGCAAAAGATTTTTTCAAGCACAGTCTTACTTTCAATTCTTATTTAACAAGTGTAACACCGTTGTTTAATTTATCCTACTCGTGTGAAAAAATGTTTTAATTAAAATATAAGAATAATTAAATTTAATTTATGCTATTTAATAATTAATTTGGTGAGAAGTAGTAATTTGACTGTATTTTAAAGAGTTATTTATCTTTGTGGTTTGTGCAGTAGATTTGGACTATGGCAATTGTTAAATCTATCGCCCTTAATTATTCAATATACCTTCCTTTTCTACATTTTTATAAGAAGCTCTCCAATATGGATGTACTCAAAGTTCCGGAAAAATTTTCTTATCAAGAAGGGTAAGTACATCAATAATAAGAATATTGTGGTAGAAGAAAATTTTATTTAGAGGATTCTACCACAAAAATTCAAGGATCATGGGCCAATCCATGCTCCATCTGGACAATATCTGTTGGAAAAGCTCTCAATGATTTGGGTACTAGCATTAACTTGTCAATGTGCCGAATGGTTGACAAGTTGAAGATAATTTCAACCAAGATAGCACTTTTGAGTTAAGGGGGAGTAAGTTTTCTCTTTCTCTTCTTCTCTCATGAGTGACAACAAGTGTGCTTAAATTATTGGAGGAGTTGTTAATATCACAAAATAAATTTATTATTTTTTGTTATTATGATTTAATTACATGAGTGTTGATTGTGATTTCATGTTGTTTTTCCTTTTGTGTCGTTTAGGAATTTTGATAAATTACTGCAATTATATGTATTTTTGTTTGCAAATCTCTATATATGATTCAACTTGCTTGTGGGCGTCGTCGCCATTCTTGTTTCCTGCATGTTCCGTGAATTACTACAATTACCCGATGTTGACAGTATAATAGTGGTATATAGCGTCAAGCTTGACAATCGGAATATATATAGTTTTTTTTGAAAGGCAAGAGCTTAAGCCCCCACCATCACAAAGTAGTCTTTATAGGTCATTGTTGACAAAGAATTATCAATTATGTGAAGTAATGGTTGAATATGACGATTAAGGATTGAGTTTGAATTGTTTCTAGTCACGAGTTAAAGCATAAAAAGTGTGATAATTTCTATGCACTTTTTCTTTGTCCAAAAAAAAAAATGAACTTTTTGATCTTTAAAAAAATGAATTTTAGAGAATCTTTATAATTTTTCACATAAATTTATTAAGGTTAGCACTGCCTGTCAAAATGAAGATCTACCACTCTAAAAACAATACATTTATTTTATATAGCTAGAGACTTAGATATATGTATTTTGGACATGGAATAATTGATAGCTTTTAAATTGTTATAATTAATAGTGTAAATCCATTTATAATCTATAAATCCCGAGCTGCCAAACAATACGTTTAAATGTCAACATCACATATTTTGCTGACGTGTCATTCTCTGCTGCCAATTTCTCACCTCTCCTTTACCGTGTCTCTTTCAATTCCCAGCATTCATCCTCTCAAAATCTCATATATGCAATTAGTGCATCATTGAAACTGCCACTAAAGAACCAATTGAATTGTTATTACAATTACATTAAAACTTTCTTAACTAAGAATTCTGCAATAACTGTATTAAAGAATAAAAGATTACAGTTACAGATACATATCATTTTTTCTAAGACTGCCAGGGATTATAATTTGCTTAGTTATCGATTGATTCTCAGCACGAGACACTCAAACACGGTTCCAATGGCTCAGTTCTTGATAGTCTTACTCAACTTTTGTTGATTCTATGCAAGTTATCTCCTTATTGCTTGGTCCATTTCAGACTTTTCATAAGCATGCTTATCTGATAGCCCAAGATTCACAACCAGCTCAGCCCTCACTGGACTGTATCCCCTCATGCATATCCGTCGCCAAAAAAATCAGTGTGCAAACCTGCTGGCAAACAAGGGCGCTAATAAAGATTTGATTATTTATGAATAAGCCAAATAAAATCATATTCTGAAATATGTATGAATGATAAATATAATAAGGAAGTCTAACCCATAAATATTTAATCAGACATAATCCATCTAAAATAAATTTTCAAAATTGGTCTTCAAGCTTTCTTTTCTGTGTGTTTTCAATCTGCTACTAAGCTGTTGAAGTAATAAGTAGGAAGTTTAAAATTATAAGTTCACCAAGACTCGACTTCTTGATATTCTTTTTGATTGATTAGTGTGAAAGCCGAAATTAAAACTCATAAGATTGATTATTCAAAATTTTGTGGATGCTGCAGAAAAAAAAAATGGATTTTTCCATGTTAAAATTGATATTCATGAATTAATGGATGTTTCCATGAATTATTCATGAGATTGATATTAATAGACTATTTCAAAATCCTTTACTCTCCTCTCTCATGAATCATCTTCCTTTTCGTTGTATATATTATATATGCTTTTTCTTCAAAGGGAATTTACTAAACAAAAAAGAATTTCATTCTAATTAACATGTGATTTAGCTTATACATAGCTTAATTCACAAACTATAAAAACTAGACAAATTAAACAAGTTTTAAATATCTTGGTTCATTTCAATTTATCTATTTCTCTTAATGGTGTATACCAGCGCGATGCGCGTGTCAATATTTAGTTATGATAGTAATGTTCCATCATTGTTATGATTGTGAGATGGAAATGCGACTTGTTGTGAGTTGATTTCGGGTTATGTGTTGTGTAAGCAGGTGCAAAATTGTTTTCATTAAATCAAAATGCAACGTTGCTGATTGTTGAGTTGTTGAATGACATAATTGAACTCTCAATGCGTTTGTTAGTGGAAAGGATAAGTGGTTGTGAGATGAAAGTTAGGAATTGAATTTAAATATATATTGTTGGATATGATGCTTGAGTCATGAAATATTTTTGGGGTTTGTGTGCATGGTGAATGGAGGTTTTAAACTCTTGTTTCAGCTACTAGTTAAAGCATCAAAGAATTGAAATACAGTCTATTTTAAAGAAGTAAGATAGATAAAATAAGAATTGAAGGAAGATAGACAGAACATGAAGAATTGAACTGTTGCACTAGTTGCTGAATTTTGGACAACAATTGTATTATTTTCAAATAATTCGTGTTAAACCTACCCTTTGAAATAGGCCAAGCCCTTTAGCATTCTTATAGTTATAAATGTCATCTTTTAAACCCTTATATTTCTAGAATATTTGGGAATTTATTAGTGGGACAGGTTCAGTGTGTCAAGATGCAGGATATATAACATGTATCGATTTTGTTTGGGTGCATTTGAGGTTCAATGTGTATGGGCCATGAGTTTAGGACGGTTCCCTTGATTCAATATATCTTAGAGGTGTCTAATTGCAACTCTGTTCAAGTGTCAAATTAACCTTGTTTAAGCATAGGAAAGGCTAGATGTTCAAAACTAGGACAACAAGTGTTCTGAAACTTCTTCTTGTATGATGTTCTACTGTAAAAGTAAAACTGGTATTGATATAAATAGAACTAGATAAAACCCTTAATTTGGTGGTCCGGTATTGATATAAATTAAACTAGATAAAACCCTTTAATTTGGTGGTCCTCTAGCTAGTCCTAGGTGTTAACTTTCAAATGCAACTGGTCTCACCACAATTAGAATTTTCTATAATTTTTAGTGATTTTCCTACTAAAACATATGTCTGACATATTGACAAAATTAGAATAATTATTATTTTACGAGAAATGATCAATTTATTTTAAGAGTAATAATTTTTTTAGAGTTATTTCTTATTTCCATTATTCATTGTCTTAAAATCTAATAATGGTAATAAACAATTAATCTTAATCATTAGATTTTACAAAGATCGATGATTAGGATGTTTGAATAACTTAATCCCTCCTCTTATTTTATTATTAATATTATATTACACCAAATTGGGTCAAGTTAATTGATTTTGAATCTCATTAACTTGATACCAAACTCAATTATTATTGGGTAAGTTAAAATGAATCTAAATTAATTCAATTATTCAATCCAACTCGTTGTAATATAGTGGGGTTGGGTTTGTCAAATTTGCGGGTCAATCAAAACATGCTTGTAAGCTATAGAAAAAAACACTCTCTTTACTAAACTATAATTAATGGTTTATAAAAATAAGTTGCCTATTTTTTTAAGAGTTTTTTTTTTCTAAATATTTGGTGCAACTTCTTCTTTTAAGGAGAAATTAAAGTTGAAAAAAGCTAGGCCAAACACACTATAAGCCACTTTAAAAACATCATATATATATATATATATATATATATATATATATATATGTTACTAAAAACAATTTAATAGAGAGAGATAAATTGTTTGATATTGAATATCTGACATTTATTACAGCTAATATTTACAAAGTTTTATCTGGGAAAATTCGATGAGTAGATAAACATGAAACAAATTAGTAAGGACTTGATATGATATAGATTAAGAAAATATGATTATTATATAAGAAAAAAGTATTTATAACTCAGAATTAGAAATGAGTCGATGGGTGAATTGAGAATTTAAATGTAAAAGAAACTTCAAAACAGAAAAGAAAGCACGATTTTAGTAAAGGAATTTGGGTTAATTTAGTGATAAAAAATATTAAAGAAATTATATATTTTCTGATAAATAAAAATTATATTATTTTAAAGAGTAAATACTCTAATTTATTGTCAACTGTTTTTTTAATATTTTTTAATGAAACTAAGATTGCATAACAGTACTATCAAAATGGGCTTTCTCCGTAGCTGCATGCATATGTGAAAGTCTAAAATTTCAAAGATGCCAATTGATTGATGGGCTAATGTTGGATGCTGAAAGATCCATCAAATAAAAGTATTCATACTATTCGGAGGACCATTAAAAGATTAGCCAACATCTTAGTTTGGTGACATTGGGACAATCGGGGAGTGCATCTTGATCATTCAATGTACCCAGCTCCAATTGTGATTATTGAAAGCTATGTATGCTACTATGTTCTATGGATAATTATTCCTCATCAGAGACTAAAACAAACAACAAAATTGTCTACGTAGACAATTCATTCATGCCTATAAGGACCAAGATAAAGGGTCATTTTCATTTTGGCTTCACATCTGTAGCCATGCATGGTCTATAATTAAACCTTTCACATTACCACTTTGCAGCCAAAATTACGAAGATCCAGAAATTCACATACGGGTAAGTGTGTAAATAACTATATGTTCAAGAAACATATACAACCAAAAAGAAAATAAATATAAGATATATAGCACATATTATTTGCATTTCCGTAATTCAAATCAAAAGCATAAGATAACCCCTTTTAAATTTTACATACTCGGTAAGCATTTAGTGCATTTTAATTTGTCATTGAATTGGCTAAAAGGATCAAATTAATTATCAAATGTATAGGTAGAAGAAAAATTATTTAAAACGATAAGATAATAAACAGAAGGCTTTGAACATGTGGATAAAAAGTCATTTTCAATGCTATATTTTTCTCATTTTGTTTGCTTCTTTTTTTTCCTTCTACTGAAGTGTACTTCACTACTTCCTAATCTCAGCTGGGACAAACAAAACAAAGAATAATTTTGTGAACAATTTTCTCAATTCTTTTGTAATTGAAAAAGGAACAATGGATAAACTAAACCTAATGTTAGAAAAAATAAAATTAATCGGATTAAGTCCAAATTACAAAACTAAACATTACCCCTTTCATTTTGGGAAATTCAAGCAATCCTATTCCCATTGACGTCCAAAACTATTAATAGGAAATTCGAACCAACGATTTCTCTCCCTTTCTCCCTCCAGCCCATAATTTTTTTTCCAACCACCAAACTAATATTATAACTTCTTAAGTTAAAATAACTGTGTTTTAGCTTTACATTAAATCCAATATTCCAATAAAATCTAAAAGTAAACTCTCACGTTCAAATCCTTATTAACTAGTGGTGGTAGATTAGAATAATTAACATGAAATCTCAAATACGATCAATCGTATTATATAGCAAAAAACAATTCTTATTGAGTCAAGGAAGTGTCTAAAAAAAAAAAAACTCGTTGAATCATGTAGGTTTGCATCCCATGTTGTTCTGTAAAGCTGACATAAAGGATTCTTGTAACCTATGCATACTAGGGACTCAAATATTCTATGAACACGTTGGAGTGTTCTAATAATAATAATAATGACTCACCCACATCCAAACATAAATCACTAAAATTCAAATTTATAAATAAATCACATGTTGAATAGGTGGCAAAATAGGTTACCCAATCCAATGTGGACAAACCCAATTTAGGTTGCATGTTATAGCGGATCAGGCAAAAAAAAAAAAACTTCAGATTCAATTTGAGTCTCTAAAATGAAACTCAAGTCCTATAAAAACTTGATTTTTTGGGGTTTTGGTAAGTTTATGCAGGCTAACTTCATTGTGTAATAACCAAGTCAGCTTTAAAAGACTTGCGATTAATTTGGACCCAAAATTTCAAGTCCAAATCCTATATTTATTGGACAGATTCATACAGACTCGATTAACCTAATCCAATTTTACCACCTCTAAATTAATGAGACATAAATATACATTTGCATATACCATTTACTTTATTAATTTAAATATTGACTTGTACTTCTACTTCATACCCCCCACCTTTACCCTCGTAAAATATCTCATTCTCATCTCAAAGAAAAATACATTCTTAGTGGGTCTCTACATCATCTAGGTTCAGCTAGAAAAAAAAATCTAACATACTAAATACAGAAAAAAATGTATTTTAAATTTATAAAATCTTAAATACATTCAAATTTTTATTTAATGAATGATTAGTAAAAAAATAGTTTCAAGAGGATTTATATATCACACATTATACTTTTTTGTCAACATATCTACATTACAAAAGCCAGATCGTTTAGAAGATTAGACATATAGATTAAAGTAAAGTCAAGCGTCAATTAGACGAAAACGACTTACGCAAGATGCTAGGAGTGTAGGTAGCTATCATTCTTGATGACAAGTTTTCGATCTGAAGTAAACTGAAAACAAGTCAAGCAGATAACACTTGCGAAGATTGTAGAAATTTGTGATCAGGTCCCCAATAATCTAATTCTGGAATGATGCAGTGTTTATAGAAGTTCAAATTGATTTGAACACCAAGAGTTGTTTACATATTCCCATTTAATCATGACACCTCACTTTTGCGACAGTTTTCATTGAACCTAAGAATTAAACAATTTTATTGATGAAATCTGTTAATTGTGCTGATGGGAATGGGAAAGTGTGAGTGACAAATTCATGAAGTAGCATTGTACATCTATATGCCGATGACCTATAGTGATGCAACAACTGTAGTAGTCAAACGTCTTCAGTTAGTTTTTTGCCAAATACAAAATTTAAACATCAAAGAACCACCTTTATGCCATATTATATATATATATATATATATATATATATATATATAAATGTGTGCATTTGATATTTATTTCTTTCACATAAAAAATAAAAAATTAAATTAAAATCTAATTATAAATATATTTTATACAGTTATTAATATTATTTTCTCTATTATAATCACTTTTATTATTATTGTCCCTGTCACTATTGATATCACTTATCACATCATGTGATAATGATAAAGGAAGGTTGTAATAACAATAAAAATAAAAGTCATAGTAATAACATTGGTTGTCTCACAAAATAGTATTTATAGTTTAATTTTAATCTTTATATAAAAATTATTATTATTTATTCTCATATTCTAACCATATGCCAAAAAACTATTCTCACAGTGACCAGATATACTAATACGAGACTCCTTATATATGTTTGCACACATGCATTTAGATAATCATTTTTATATGAGAAGAATGAATATGAATCATATAATTATTTGTGAGGGTTCAAGATAGGGACAACTCCAGAAACCTATTAAAGAAGATTAAAAAAATTCTTCATTGTAATTGTTTAAATATCCATCTTTTAATAAATAATATTTTTTAAAAAAACATTTACTATTTTTACACATAAAATTAAAACTATTTTTTTTATTTTAAATGATAATAATCTTAACATTTATCATAAAACAATAAACACACAATTAATTTACATAATTTTATTCTAATTATCATCTTAATCATTACAATAATAATAAATACAACTAATTTTACAATACTAGTTAACCTTAATGATTATTATAATAACTTAAATAATTAATTATTAATTAAATAATTTTTTGTAATTGAATGAATATCCATGTATAAATATTAAACTCTAAAAATAAATACTAATTATTAGATTTTATTATAAATGAAAAAGGTTATAACACACTGTTACACACGTCATGAAATTTTAACATTGGTTTGATGAGATTAAATCTTCCCCTTAAAAGAAAGCCACAGGCACACCACCATGTCATTGCCTGAGCTTTTTCAACCATTTTGTCCACTAAAATCTCAACACAACTAAAGACACATTGCTTTCAAACAATTGCAAAGAAAACTATTAAACTAACATCTATACATGACTTAAGATAATATCATCATTACAAGTTACAATAAACGCTTAATGAGAGTGAAGTGACATAAAATTGACTTAATTAACGTAATTTTCTTTCTGAAAAGGATTGTTGATAAACATGATTTTAATTTCTTTGATTTTTCTTTGTTAACATACTTTACAAAAATAATAAAATCTGTTGACTTACATATTTTATATAAATACTTAATTACACTTCTTACTTTCAATTTTTAACAAATTTTATTTTCAACAAATTATTTGACATATTTTATCTTTAACTTTTTATGAACTCGATTATGGATTAATTTTACTAACAAATCATTTAACATTTATGTGTCACTTTTTCAGCAATTTTTTAACAAGAGTGAGTGACACTATGATAAGAGTTTTTTTTTGTCAGAACGCTGTGACTTGACAGAGTAATAGATACTGGGTAATAAATATCTTTTAACACATCGACATGGAGGGATCCAGTTTGATGCTATTTTATTTTTGGCATTAATAGGATTAATCATAACTGAGAATTTACACCGACAGAAACAAAACAATATATTTAAAAATATAAATGACGTAATAAATTGAGGTCACCTAGAATATCCTACTTAACTTGACAAGGACTACGTTTCTGAACTGGTGATTTGGACCCGTGTGTTCTTTATTATCATTTTCTATTTTTCTTTAATGTTATAATAATTAATATTTTTCATTAAAATACTTACAATTTTAATATTTTATATATTATTATTTTTATCGTCATCAAGTATACAGATTAAACTATAACTAAAAAATAATATTTAATATTATTTTTAATTCTGAAAGTGATAGATGAATAAAAACAAAAAAAATTATTAATTAGCACAAATTTTCAGACTCCACCTACAATTGGCAAAAATTACCTAAATTCATTTTAGATACATATACATTATTTTTAACAAAATATAATATGTTATATTTTTGTTTTAATTATTATAAGTTTAGAACAAACTCTAACGTACTTTAGGGGGAAAAAAGCAACACACAATTATTTATTTAAGTAATTTAAAAAAATCATTATAACATATTATTGGTCCAAATAACTAAATTTAAAACATTTAAATAATATTTTAAATTTAAATATTATGAATAAAAACTATAATTAGAAAAATATTCAACTAAAAGGAATTAATTTTTTTAATAAATATTAATTATCTACAAAATGGTAGATAATTCACATTGTTAACATGGTGATCCAAAAAAGGTTACTTTTATGCTTTTGTATTTTTATATCCAATGGATAATTTTACATTTGCAAAATTTTAAGTGCACTAAATTTAATATTTATTTTACTAAAATATATTTTGGTCTCCTATTTTACACAATTCACAATTTTAACTCCTATAAAAAAAGATAAAGGCATTTGTTCATCCTACTTATCAAAATCAAAGATTAATATTGTAGTTCAACCGTCAATTTTAGGAAGTTGACCATTAATAAGAAAGCGTTTGTCACAAAATCGTTTACGTGACATTATAATATTGGTTTTTAAATTAAATTCTTAGGTTCATAATTAATAGTTTTCAGTAAAATTTTTATTAAATAAAATTTTCTAGTAATCAAATTAATAATTAAAAACCTAATATTATAGTTTTTTTCCTATCAAAACCTAATATTATAGTGTTATATAAGTGATTTAACGATCAACATTTTTAAATTAATAATCAATGCCTTGAAATTGACTGAAAGAATCAAATTTCTTTTTTTTAGGGATCAAAATTGTAGATTAAGTAAAATAGGAAGACTAAAAGTTGATTTTAGTCTTCTTTTTTCCCTAGAATTGTCTTCTTTTTTAAAAAAATCATGTTTGAGAAATTTTTAGACGTAAATATAATTGCTAAAATTTTAAAAAACGTCATTCAGTAATTTGATATAGTCGTATGATAAGCATTACAAGAAAATAAGTAAATAGAAACCGAAAAAATCAGTCGCTACGATAAGCAAAACAAATGTTATCTAAATCAGCGACCGATTCGGCAACTAATCTTGCTTAGTCGCTGTTCTATGGCGACTGATTCAGCGACAGCAAATCGAGGACTGATTCAGCTATTGTGAGTCAGCGACTGATTCATTAACCAGTACTCAATGACTGATGAACGGTCCTCAGTGACTGATTTGGAGATTGAACTGTAGCGACTGATTCAGTGACCTGAATTTAATAATTTAATAGCATAATTTATCGACTGATTCAGTATCTCAGTCGCAAAATCAGTCACGGATTTAATATTTTTTATTTTATTTTTGAAAATTCATTTTAATAAAAAATTTACCTGATAAAAATATAAAATAGACATTATATTTATCAATACAAATCGACTTGATCGATAGTGGACAATAACTTTTTTTTTTTTATAAAACTTATCCAAACAAAGTACCAAAACATTTACAATATTAATTATTTGTTTAAATAACTATTTGTCAATAATACATCAACAATATGATGCATAACAATTCTATTTTATAGTATATATCAAAACATTTACAAAAGTAACAAGTAACTAGTTATCTAGAACAATTTCAAAGTGTTGTGAGCTGGCTAGCTGGAACATTGTGGAGGGCTAGTTTAGTTGCCAAAAAGAAAATGTCATAAGGGAGGCAAAATACTTCAAAAAGGCTTCAATGGTGCACCAAAATATAGTAAGTAAATTGGGAAATTTGTCCTATAAAATATAATGACACACATACAGATATTAATAAATTATATCTAATTATCCTTCACAAAAGATCTTATTCATAATGTCCTTTAAAACCATTACATTTTAGATCATATAAGAATATAAATTATAACAACTTACGCATAAAACTGGGGTTCTAAGAATTAAGAAATTAAAATTAGTAACATACAAAAATGTAATTGATTAAAGTGTACTACAAATTATTCAATTTTTATCAGTCTCACCTTTTCCCTGCTCTTGGGCCACGAAGCTGGGACTTTATACCCTTTGGGAAGGGGAAACAAATAGTGCAGACTAATCTTAGGACAATGCCTTTCCCTGTGCTCCATGTGCCTTACGTAACTTCAGAGCTTAATTTCCTTATGATTATACAAACAACGTATAAAATCATTTTAATATGACTTTTAATTTATTATGATTAGTTTATTTTTTAAAAATCCATTATTCATAGATAAAGTATGTTTTAAAGAATGTTGACATTTAAATAATAAACTGATATAAAGAACACATTAAGAAATATGCATGGTTCAAAGGATAACTTACTAGTATTTCTCAAGGGGATGAAAAGCAAATTTAAATTGAAAGATAGAAATAAAAAATGAAATTTTGGTACTGTTTTCCTTTTTTAATCAAAGACTTTGCATGCATGCAAAACTGCTTAAATTATCAAAGTATTCATTTTGTTGCTGACTAAAATGCAGGATTTTCAACACAAGATATTATTGAAAGACACAAGCTGAGAATCATTGGCTTACCTCAAGAGATTGACTCTTTTGAATCTTCTTAGTGGGAGTCCTCACGGTAACAAATTCATCAACTGCAATTGAGTGAATGCCTATACAGTGGCATTACAATCAATCTTGGTCAAGTCAGCTTCAATAGCAACTGCAGACCCCTGGGCATCAAGCAAAAGTATATAAAGTGAATTAAGGCACATGGAAGGAAAATAAGTCCACGAACATCAGTTTTCACAAAGTTTAAAGATTAAAATCATAAATGTCAAAAAATTTAAAGACTAAAAATATAAACTATCCTTTTGTAAATTATAGTATGAAAAACGTATTTCATTTGATTAGTAGACGTAAAAATTAGTCTAAAAATACCCATTATTTATTATTGTTGACATAAAAAAAAACTTCAAATTGTTTAACACGTGGCACGTTGATTATAAAGGTTCTCATTGTCATTGGTCTCCAACTTTCAATTATAACCAATTGACGTGTCAAAGAGCCTAATCAGACTATACTTTTCGCTCCAACTTGTCAACTTGTAAAGTTTGAACGATCAGAACACTTTATGTATTTAATAAGTAACTTTTTTCTCATATGAATCATAACATTACATCTTTTTATTCTTTCCTATTTTAGTAACTTTTTATCATCATTATATTAATATAAAAAATTTATTAACGTATTGATAAAAAAATATTTATTAACTTTAATGATAATTAATGTTTATCAAAAATTTATCTGGTAGAATCTCCCTTTTCTAACATATTTTTCCTATCTATAAAATTAAAATTCAAGAGTTTATTTAAGAGATTTATAGTTAATACAACTCAATCCAACATGTTAGTTCCGATTTAAATAACTAATACTTTCACTACACTCATATATAAATCAAAAAATAATTTTATTTTATTTTATCTCCAATTTAATCATTTGAGTCATTTCAATAACTACAATTTCTTTTGTGATTTTATCTCTACTTTATTCGTTTGAATGGTTACTTTCTATTATTTTATTTCCAATAATAGTTGCTTTTTAACAAATTATTCTTTTACCTCTAATTATTTCATCTCCCTATTTGACATTTGATAATCACATCGTCTTCCGTGATACAAACTACAAAGTGGTTTTATTTTTTATTACTAGATATATGTTTCTTTTTATTGGAGAGGATATGGCATAGTTTGCCAAGTCATTGTAAGGTATATCCTTAAGAAGATAAAATTACTTATTTGGTAAAGTAAAATAAGAACACTCCTTTTTTTAGAAGGCACTGAAACTTTAAGATATAAAAAGCAAACAAAATATTCCCTCCATTTCAAAATCACTTATGCATAAAAAAAATTTCCAGGTAAATTAAAAACAACAATAAAAAAGATATTTATTGAAATAATTTTGCTAAAACATCTTTAGCTCTATAATTGCATTGCTTGTAAGTTATAACTATTGATGATTAATGGTGGTGGTTGAAAAATTGATAGACACAATACTAAAATATTACTATATCAATGTTAATATATTGGGGACAAATTTTGAATAAAAAAATTAAGACTTAAGCACCTCTAATGAGAGAGATTATTATTTTTAATCCTTCAAATAAAAATTTGCATTATTTATCCATCAAATTTGAAAAAGCTCATTTTAGTCATTTTGTTAGAACTTAAGGAACTAAAAAAAACATTTTTATTTGAGGGAAGAGACTAAAAAATATTTTTTGAATTTAAGAGACTAAAAAAAATGTAAATTTTTATTTAGGAGAAAAAAATATACTTCATAATTTAAGAGACTAAAAAAAATTAAATTTATGTAAAAAAACGTAATTAAACCAAAATTTAATATCTCATTGAAACTGGAAATTTGTGTCACTATGATTTTTTTTTTCAAAATGCTAAAACATTTTAAAATGAAGGAGTAATACACAATAGAATCGGTTTGTGTGAAAAGGATTACTACTTTTATAAATTAATTGATGGTAATTTTATAAACATAATAGTATGGTAATTTTATAATAGTCTAAATGGGAATTTTATGGTAATTATTAATTTATTTTTTACTCCAAAAAATAAAAATGAGTGTAGGAAATTGGGAATGGAGATGGCCAACGGTATTACCCCTCACAAATACTACCGAGTCAAGGAGATACCCCAATTGTTCCTATCTCTTTCCACACCACCCTCCGTTAACTGTTATCCCATTGGCACTAAGCCTTTAACCGCCACTTTTATCATGGCTTAGCGTCATCGAATTGCATAAAGAGCGATGATATTAATGAATAATTATAGAGTAATCCTACTGGGAGATAAGTTTTTTTAAAAAAAAGATATCACGTGTATCTCTCAATTTATTAGATTAGAGATGAATTCTCCTCACAATAATATGTAAAAATAATCAAAGAGTCTCATTCAATAAATTGTTTCCCCATATATAAAAATATCCATACTTTACGCCATTGGACGAATCCTTTTGGACTAATAGAGATAGGTTTTAGAAAAATAATTAGCCGTTTACCCCTTAATAAATTAAGTTTTGAATTTTCAAAGAAAATCACAATTATTGTTCAATCACGTAATCCTACATAAATAATTAACGACTATAATTTTTTAAATATATCATTTAACTTCATTTATATGTTGATATTCAGACTCAAACTCAGTTAAGAATGAGGGATGTGTTGTGTTAGACTCTCGACGGTCAAAATAAAACCTCCCGATTATACTTATCATATTATCGATCTATCTTACATATATACATATATACTTCTCTTTATAATATATAAAATATGGATATTTTTTCTTTCTTATATACCATATCTATCTAATTAAATTAGCATATCGTATTTGACGCATAATTTTCTCTGCCTATTTAAGCGAAGAGTGGGGGGGTTTACAAAACTAATAAAAACAGAGCAACTCTGTTTTACTCTTCTCAAGTTCCCTCCAAACATAAAACTTTCAATGGATTGTTCCTCCGTTCTCCACTCATCAAACTCCTCAGAATCCTCATTCGGGTCCCCTCATCACCACCTCCCCTTCAACGAAAACGACCCCGAAGAGATGCTCCTCTACGGCATGATCACGTCATACCAAGAAAAAGTGATCATCAAAGAAGAGGAAGTGAACTCAGAGGAAAACAACAACAACAACAACAACAATAAGAAAACCAACAAGAAGAGCAGCTTCCGCGGCGTGCGGAGGCGGCCGTGGGGGAAGTTCGCGGCGGAGATAAGGGACTCCACGCGGCACGGCGTTAGGGTGTGGCTTGGGACATTCGACAGCGCCGAGGCCGCGGCGCTGGCGTATGACCAAGCCGCGTTCTCCATGAGGGGATCCGCCGCCGTGCTGAACTTCCCCGTGGAGAAGGTGAAGGAGTCATTAAGAGACATGAATTGCACTCTCTCTCAGCTTGATGGGTGTTCTCCCGTGGTGGCCTTGAAGAGGAGACACTCCTTAGGACGCAAAATGGCTGCTAAGAAGAAGAAGGTGGAAGAGAGTGATGGTGATGTTAGGTTAGAGAATGTGGTTGTGTTGGAAGACCTAGGGGCAGAGTATTTGGAACACTTGTTGATGATGTCCTCTGATGATACTACTACATGTTCTTGGTGAATCTAATTATATTGAAGTACAACCATTGTTTAATCTTTCATGAGTCGCAACAAATTTTTTTCCTACATATCTCTTTTTTTAAAGGCAATCCTGAGGTATGATCAGGTTTTAAATGTAGATTTTCGATGGGATTTCGAATCTTAATTTACCATATTGCAGCAAATTTGCTTAAGCTATTAATTTGTTGTTAGTTGTTTAGTTAATATATCCTTTGTACTTTTTTTAGTGACCATGATAATTATGTTCATTGAATTTTTCTTTATAGGATCTTAAAGTATCTCTATAAAGCTTGGATAATTTGTACCGAGTTATCTTGGTGGCACTCATCTCCTATGTTCTTTTGTTCTTGTATTTTATCATTTAACATTTATTTTGGTGGAAAGAGCATTTGTCATAATGTACGTTACTGATGTTAGAATGATCGTATAATATATATTTATAGTGGATCTTTTCGTTTTTGCCTAATATGTAATGGGACCTTTTCTTTTTAGCTTTCTTGTAAAGGTGAACATACATGGAATAGCAGTACTTGTGTGTAAATTAATAGAAATTTTCTTCTTCTTCGATACACTTGATTTAACTGACTTACTTTAAACGATTACTATTGAATTTAAGACCTTTTAATAGGTATATACTAAGAACATGCTTGGGAGATAAATTTTGAAAGAAATAATTGAAAAAAACATGTTTTAGATTTTTAATAAATATTTTTAGAGCATTAAAAAAATATTTTTTAAATAATTTTTCTGATTTTTTTATAGTAAAAGATATAAAATTAAAAATTAAAAATTTTAATGTCCTGATAGTTTTTTTTATAAATGTTATACAATTCTCTTAATTTAAACTGAAAAAATTGTCTTTCCTTTCTTTTCTTTTAAAAAAAACTATTAATTTTTTTACAGACTATTTTTTCAAACACACCCTAAGTGTATTCTCTACTTGACAATCAAAGATTAATTCTTCCATAAAAAATTAGTTTAAAACATAAAAAAATTCAATACTTGGTTGTCTCTTTTCGGATTTTTTATTGGCATTAAATTCAAACGAAATGAAGTTTGGGGTGAAGGATTGAAATCAATAATTTGAGCATTTAAAATTCCATTTTATTTTATCCTTTTTATTTCCAAATTAATAATAAGTTGTTCATAATTAATCATAAATCACTCTAAAAGTTATATAGAGAAAGAAGTTTTCTTTAATATACTAAACTATAATATATTTCATCTTTAAAATTATAATTTGTAAAATTAAAAGACAAAATAAAATAAAATTTAAATATTCTTCGGGTTAGAGTTTACTTATTCTTCAAGAATAAGTTGTTCATATTGCATTTTAAGTCAATTTGGGATGGTCGAATTTTGCACGGTTTAAGCCACGCGTAACCACGCACGGGTTTTCTTATGCCTTTCGATGTCAATTTTGTCTTCATGGCGTACAAAATTTCAGACTTCTAGCATGGCAACAATTTTATGCAGTAATTTGTGATGAAGCAAGACAACAAAGTAGTGTTTTTATGTGATAATTTTATGATGATAATGATCATAAAAAGTTATCACACAAATACCGGTTAATACAATTCAAGTATAATGACTTATATCTTTTAATCAATTAATTAAAAATTAAAATTTGATATTAAATATAAAATAAATCATATTAAAATAAAAATACTTATTTTATGTGCACTCATATTCTCTAATAAAAATTCATCATAATAGCATGTTCAGAAAAAAAAATTATCATAAAAATTCCAACTAATGTATAGGGCCCAATAGATTTAACAGTTGTAATTTTTTTAACATGGTATATGACGTGGTGCATTCTTCCTTTTCATGACGAGTATGACAAGCATAGGTTATGAAATTTCTCTCTCTATCTATGGTTCTTGTTCAAAACAAGTGGCATAGCTACTGGCTTGGTTTGTCTGATCTCGTGACCATAACTAATTATTTGCAAAACAAAGACTCAAAAGCACATTGGTGTGAGAAAGGGACGCAAGTATCAAGATTTACTTGATGAAAAGGGAATTAAAAATTGCAAGAAGAGGAGAAAAAAAAATAGTATGTCATCAGCTATTTTGTGTAGAAAATGAAAAAGGAAAGGGGAAGGAAAGAGCCTTACTAAGTTGGTGAGATATCTAAAAATGTTATCAAATCCCAACCTCGTAAGTTTAATATTAAACTCTTATTGGCCAACTTTTAGAGTCCAACTTTGAAGCAAAAGAAGCTTCTTCTGGCAATTGATTTTGGTCTAATTGAAATGGTTGGATACTTGGACCAGAATCCGAAATCTTGTGACTTATTGGAATTTTAATTCTCACGTGGGTTTTTCTTGATTATTCTATTCCTTTTTAATGTTTTACCAATTTCTCTTGGTTTCTTGTTTCAGTGGTCTTAAAATGAAAAAAATATCAATTTGTTGTCTTAGAGGAAACTTCCTGGATTTTGAGTAGCATACCCTCTACCTGTGAACTTCAACACAATTTCGGAATACATTTATTATATATATGGTTTCCCGAAGAAAATGTTAGGTAACGGAAAATTAAAATTCACTACTTTCTTTTCAAGCAGATATGCCTGATGTTTATGCTGAATAGTTGATCTTGATGATCTAATTAATTAAGTTATTTCCTGTTGGGTAAATTATGATGATAAATCAGAAGAATTGGCTAAATAGTTTTTATATAAAGCATTTCTGTACCATTCAACTTCTTTTTTTTTTTATTTGAGTGGCTTCAGTCTCATTTGTAGAGCAATCCCCAACATTCTAATTGCTACGTGATTCATTATTATCAACGATAAATTTCAAGGTCATGGTCTAATAACAAAACTATCCAAATTAAGGTATCCGTTTCATATAGGATCAGCATGGTAATTAAGTTTGGTATTTAGTGGAAATCCATGATTTAACTTTGATTGTATATGGTTCCACCCTCGCATGATTAAGTGAATTTGGCTAACATTTCGAAAGAGAAGTACAAATGGTTCAAATATTCTCATTATATGCTAATCATTAAATCACTAATCAAACTTTTTTCCAAAGAAAAGAATAATTAAGAGAAGGTGTCTAATGTGAGCTATTTAGAAATATAAAATATATTTTTTTATTTTTTTACTTTTTTCATCCATCAAATATTTAATTGTTTAATAGACATGACTTGGAAAATAAATTTCATAAGTCCATGGGCTTATTCGGCTAGCCTTTTGTGCTAAATGATTGTCAAAGTTAATTAGGCTTAAATGGTAAAGATGCAAGTCGGGCTCAAACGTCCAATTAATCTTTGAAGAAATTCAATTATAAATTAACACTACATAATTTACTCACGAAAATGAGTGAATTTTTTTTGTATTCGGTAATGCATAAGTTGCTGAAAAGAAAAAGAAGCATCACTAGCAAACTATGCTGAAGTACAGCCTTGGTCAGTCATATACAGAAGTAAATAAACAGTGTGCCTTACAACATCCCACGACCCAACATCATCATGTATGTCAAGTATCTAAAAAAGAATGGGTGAGTGCATGGTGTTCAAAAAATCCAGTTATACAAAACCAATTCATAACCGTTCATATCTAAACTACTTTAAATTTATTTTAATAAATTGGTTTTATATTTAAATCTAATTTTTTGAATTTTAAATCCAATCCACTTATTTGGATATGGATGAGATATTTCATTGGATTTTTAAATTTATAGCATTCCTCCAAAATAACTTTGGGATAACTTTGGTCGAGGTCAACTGAAAGCAGTTTTTTAGCCAACATCGATCCGACCAACAGTAGAGGAAGGGAAGGCTTGACACTACGGAGACTATTTTTCGACCGGCATTAACTGGGGTTATTTTTTGATAGGCATCAATCGAAATTTTCTCAGCCAGTGTTAATTGATAATGTTTTTTAATCAACCTTGCCCGAGACTATTTTTTGGAGGACATCAACTAGGTTTTTATCGTAAATGTTAGTTGAGACTATTTTTTGACCAATGTTGTCTAGAGTTTTTTTTTACCAACGTCGATTGATTATGTTTTTGGCCAACATCGACCGAGGTTGCTTTTCTGTTGATGTAAGCTAGAGTTTTTTTCAACCAACATTGGTTGATACAATTTTTTTTGTCAACGTCGTCTAGAGTTTTTTTTGGTTGATGTTGACTAATGACTTTTTGGTCAATGTCGATTGAGGCTATTTTTCAGTCCATGTCAACTAGGGTTTTTTGCAATCAACATCAGTCGAGACTATTTTTCGGCCATCGTCGATTAAGATTTGTTTTGGTCAACGTCGATCAGGGTTATTTTTCAATCAAGACTATATTAACCGATGTCAACTAGGTTTTTTTGGCCGACATCGACCGATGATGTTTTTTGGCCGACATCTACCATGACTATTTTTCTGGATGACATCAACTAGGATTTGTTTGGCTAACTTTGATCAAGGTTGTTTTTTGCTGGCATCAATGACCCTAGCCAACGTCGACGAAAAAATAGCCCCAACTAACGTTGTTCAAAAAATAGATTTAGTTGTTGTCAACCAAAAAAACATTACTGATTGACATTGATCGAAAAATATCCTAGCCGACATTAGCCGAAAATAGCCCTGACCAATGTCGGCGAAAAACATGACCGGTTGATGTCAACTAAAAAAATATCACTAGCTGAGTCGATAAAAACAATCCTCACCAACGTCAACCAAAAAATAGCCACAACCGACATGACCGAAAAAATTCTAGCCTATGTCAACAAAAAGTAGCCCTACCTGACCTCAACCGATAACTCTAGATGATGTCGACAGAAAAAATTACCAACTGACATTGATTGAAAAAACCCAGCCAACCTTAACCAAAAAATAATTGAACATCAATCGAAAATCATTGGTTGACGTCGACCAAAAATAACCCTAGTAGTCGTGACCGAAGTCAGCTAAAAGCAGCCCTAGTCGAAGTAGGTTGAAAACTGTTTTATGGTTTAAAAGTAGATTTAAAACAAAAATGGTTTTGAATTATAAACTGATTTTAAAACCATTTTATAGTGGTTTAAAAAAATCTAAACCACTTTCATCCACTTAAGTGGATATGAATTTTAAATCTAATCCATTTAGTTGGATTTGGATTGGATATGGATTGGATTTTTGTTAAATCCAATCCATGAACACCCCTAGGTGAGTGTGTGCCACATTTCATATGGCCCTATACAAAAGTGTGCATATGTGTATCAGTACATGTGTATCCATTCATAAATACATATAATAAAGAGAAAAAAAGGGAAGACCAAGGGAAGTTGTTGTTGCAAAAAGGTGTATGGGGTATGACAGACGATGATTATTTGGTTGTCGGCGTAAGTGACAATGAGGTATTTTCATCAAAATTAAAGTTCTCGAGTGAGGATGAAGAATGCGGTGATGTGGGGGAGATGCAGGGGAGGTTGGCCGGAGAACCTATGATCAACTCGCCGACATCAGAGTTTCTCAAGTCTACATGTTTGATGGTACACCAAGGTTATCTTCCCAAAGGAGATACTTTTGGTTTTCCTTAAGGAGACAAAAAAGGAAGTTGTTTCAAAGAGTGTATATGTACTGCTTTGTGGGGTGGCTCGAAGGTGGAGTAGTGAGTATGTCCCTCAGTGAGAGTGGCGGATGGCTTGCTATGTTTATGGAGGAAAGGTGTTTTTTATGTGGAGAAGGGATTCTTGGGTGATGGTTTCCTGGTTATCAATGAGGTGTGGTGCAATGGTCAGATTGCTTGTTCCTTTGGTGCATCCTTGGTGACTTCAACTCGATGACATATCCGAAGGAGAGGAGAAGGAACCTAAATGCTATCATGAGAGGAGTGAAAATCAATGATTTTAACCATTTCGTTGCAGATATGGAGGTGGAAGATATTCCCATGTCAGGAAACAAGTTTACTTGGTTTAGGCGTAATGGGAAAGCAAAAAAAACAAGTTGGCTAGATTTCGTGCGTCTAGGGGTTAGTTGGAGGTGTGGCTGGGGATTGTCCAACATGTGTTAGATAGAGGCATCTTCGACCATTGCCCTCATTTTTTGAAGGTTTCTATTACAGATTAAAGACCTAAGCCATTCCGTGTGTTAAATTGTTGGTTCCAACATAATTGTTTCTCCAAATTTATGGAAGAGTAGGCTAAGTTGCATGTGGAAGGCTGGGCAATGTTTGCTTTGAATGAGAAACTTAAATTGTTGAAAGGAAAACTTAAAGTATGGAATAAGAAGGTGTTTGGAGATATTCTACAAAGAAGACATGATATTGAAAAGGATATTGCTTTTATTGATGAAGTGGATGAAGAAGGTGCATTGCAAGAGGTGGATATGCATAGGAAGAAGTCGTTGCTTGCGAAGTATTAAAGTGTGTTGAGTAGACATAAGTTACTTCTCCATAAAAAATATCGTTCTAATTGGATCAGAGATGGGGATAATAACACAAGATTTTTCCACTCGTGTTAATTGGAGGAGAAAGCTTACTAGTCTTAGTGGGTTGATGCTAAATGGTTGTTGGTGGACGAGCCATTTGGGGTAAATGAGGGTGTGATATCCTTTTTTTGAGACTAGATTCAAAGAGGTAGGTGGTTTGAGACTAAGACTTAATGAGGTACCTTTTAAGAGGATTGGGGTGGAGGAGAGTGTTGTGTTGGTTAGAAGCTTTGAGGGAAAAAAAATCTTGAAGCCATTCAAGAGTTAATGGTAATAAGTGTCTAGGCCTGAATAGATATAACCTTAAGTTTATTAAGAAGTTCTGGCATTTGGATAGGGGTGATGTGTTGAAGGTGTTTGATGATTTCCATAAGAATGGCTCCTTTCCTAGGGGTAGCAACCCTTCTTTCATCACCCTTATCCCTAAGGTGAATGATCCTCAAGGCCTCGATGAGCATAAACCTATTTTATTGATAGGGAGCATTTACAAGATTCTACTAAAGGTTCTCTCCATAAGACTCAAAGGGGTTCTTAATGATATCATTGATGAAGGGCAAAGGGCGTTCATTGGTGGGAGAAGCATGTTTAATGGTGTGATTGTAGCTAATGAGGTGGTGGAGGAAGCTAAGAAGTGTAAGGAGTTCTTAATACTTAGAGTCGACTATGAGAAAACCTATGACTTTATCTCACAGACTTTCTTGTATGACATGATGGGGAGGCTTAGTTTTGGTACTAAGTTGATTGGGTGGATAGAGACTTGTTTAGTATCTAGATCGATCTCTATCCTTGTTAATGAGAGTCTGACATCTGATTTCATCCCACAAAAAAGGTTGAGACAAGGGATCTTCTTACCCCTTCCTCTTCCTTATTGTAGCGGAAAGACTTAGTGGGCTTATGAGGCAAGTAGGGGCAAAGTGCTTGTACTATCAAGATTATTCAAATATGGTATGTGGACGCTTAACTCTACAAAGAAAGAAACACACCCTTGTTGGTTTTAGATGGGGAGATTGGTTTTAAAACGAAAAAGATCAACCATTGCACCTAGGAAATACGATGTTACAAGAAATTACAACTCCTTCCTTCACCCAACCTAAATTTTCTACTTATTTTTATTTTTTGTATCAATTTCTTTTCAGAATGGTAAAAAATGACGAACAAATTAATAATTTTTGCTATTTAATTGAAATGAAATAATTATTTTAATGCTAAATTTTAAATTAAATTATTAGTTTCAATAACTACGGTTTAGTAATATCATATTTTAAGTAAATTGTTGTAAATATCAATGTATAATGGTATTATTTATTTAAATTTTAAATGTGATTTTGAATTTCAACAACAAAATTAGTTCAATTGGGATTAAATAATATCTTAACATATTTGTTTAGATTAGTTCAAAGTTGAGTAGATAATATAGATTTAATTATATTAGCTCAAATTTGATTAAGCAATATTTTATTGAGTTTGTTTTGATTTATTAAGATTCTAATTTTATATTTATTTTAGATTTAATTGAATCTTTAGTTCAAATATGAGCACAGGATTTTTACAAATAATAGTTCCTTTCTTGAGCAATAAATTGTAAAGTTAAGTTGATGCATTATTGATAAAAAAAAACAATAATCTTGACAATGTTCGAACTATTTTTCTTCTTTGGTTTTGCAATTATTTGCTGAAATGTTCATAAGGTGCTACAGAGTGTTTTTTTTTTTTTTTTTAAATTTTTGAGCAATTTTGAAATTGATAGCTTGAGGTATTGGGGGTATTTTCTATTTATTTTTCATGTTCATTTTTGTGATTGGAAGGGTGTCTCTACTTGCTTGGACTCTTGGAAGTCATTTTCTTTTTTGACTTGTTTTGAGTTTAAAAGATGCTAATTATGTAAGTTAAAATTTGTTATCGATATCACAAAATAATGGCATTAGGTGCTTTTAATCACTTAAAAAGATATTTTTATGATAAAAAAATGGTGGCTTTATGTATATCTAGCATGGATACAAATTTATTTTCAATTTGATGTCAAAAAGACAAGTTCTCTCTATATTATCTACATCTTTAGCTCATAATCTCTCCCTGGCTGGGTGTATAACTTCAGCAAAGTCTGTTATTCAAACTTTGCCCATGTACACTATGATGTCCACTCCTATCCCAAAATATATTTTGCATAAAATTCGAAAAGTTCAACGTGGGTTCCTTTGAGGTGATCAACCTGGGCACATAAAAATTCATGGTATAAACTGGGCAACTATGATGAGGTCAAAGTTCCATGGAGGGGTAGCCATGTGTAACCTTGAGGTTATGAATGATGCTTGTTTAATGAAGCTTGCTTGGGGCTTCCGTGCTGGTAGTTCTTCCTTGTAGTGTGATGTGTTGAAAGGTAAGTATGCGAGAAGAATTATTTCTAATGGTAGTATAGAAGTTAAAAGGGTATGCCTCTTTTATTTGGAAGGCTTTGGCTAAAGTTAGGTCGAGTCTGGCTGCTGAAGAGACTTGGGCAATAGGGGATGGGACTTCAATTAATGTTTGGCATGATAAATGGGTCCATAATGACATGAGGTTGGTGGATTCTGGAGTAGTTGTTCTTGCCCACATACAAAGCTTAACGGTTAATAGGATTGTGAATGGGGGGGGCTGCGTGATTGGGATGTGGACTTGTTGAAGGATCGAAGGATTTGGCCTGATAATAAGCTTGGTGATTTCTCGGTTGCTAGTGCTTATTGCAGGCTTAACAAGTTGCATGAGTTGGAAGATAATGGCAATTGGAAGATGGTGTGACATCTTCAGGTGCTTCAAAGAGTTCGTGCTTTTGTGTGCAACTGTTGCATGCATGGGAGTCTTTCAACTCGTCAGCGCACTGCAAAGTGAGGGTTAGGAAGTTCTAGTTGTCATCATTGTGTGCATGCAGTAGAATCCTGGCTGCATGTTATGCGAGACTGTGAGTTGGCAACGCAGGTTTGGATCCATCTTGTTCTGTATAATGCTAGAAGCATTTTTTGGTGTTCTGGTGGTGAGTGGCTGCGGATGAACCTCAATTCCCAGTTGGGTCAAGATCATAGAGGGGACTGGGCGAAGATTTGGGGTATGACATGTTATAACCTCTGGAAGTGGCGTAATTATCGTGGTCATAATCCTTATTTTATTAGACCTTATAGGTCCCAAATGCAGATTAAGAAGCAGAGAGAGGAGTATAGGAATATTGGTGATGAAGTTGATTTTCTTTATCTTTGTCTCCTAGAGTGGGAGTCTTTGTTAAATGGTAGGATCCTATGGATGGATGGATGGGTTACTCTTAACATTGATGGCTCATCTATGGGGATTATGAGGTTGCTGGTTATGGAGGTCTTATAAGGGGCCCTATTGGGAGGTGGTTTTGTGGGTTGTCTAAGAGGGTTGGGAGAGCGAATGCGTTCATTGCTGAGTTATAGGGTGTTTATTAAGGCTTGAAGTTAGCTCAGAATAGAGGAGTCAAGGCTGTTATTGTTCAAGTTGATTCTCAAGCAAGTGTCAACATCCTTACGGGGAAGAAAAATGGGAGTGCTCATGGCTGGTCGCCATTTAGAGAGATTCGTACATAAGTTGCTTTGTGTTGAGTGGAGAATGAAGGTGGTTCATGTTTATCGTGAGGCCAATGGTTGTACGCATGCTTTGGCAACTATGCCGATTAACTTGGATGGAGAATGTGTGATCTTTGAGCATCCACCGGATGTCTTGTTTCAGCTGCCGAAAGCTGATAGTATAAGAGTTTCTACTCCCCGTTGTTTAGTAACTAAGTAATCTTTCCTTTTAGGCCTTTGGGACCCCCCAACCAAATGATGCATTATTCAATAACTTTTAACTTTTAATTGAATAATATTTTTTTAAAACTCATTATTAAATTGAAAGTTCTTTTCATATGCAAAATTTCATATTAATCCAAAATTATTTGTTATTTTATACATATAGACTAAAATCGACTTAATATAAATATTTTAAAATATACTCAAATATGGATCATTTAATTATCTTTTTGTTGTTGTTCAATTTTGACAAAATTTAACACAAACGGTCTTGGTAAAAATCACATTCTATATTAAGTTGTAAAAATGGTATAATAGTTGTCAAAGTTACACGGATATAATTTGATCTCTCCTCATATATATATATATATATATATATATATATATGACACAAGTTCTTTAACCTTTTTTGTGGCATTTTTGGTGAGCTATGAGATTAAGTTTTAAAAAGACTTTGAAGGGTTTATTCTTTTTTTGTCTAGATCACAAGTATCCTTCACTATAGGTAATCTTGTTCGAGTCGGGTAAGACCACTATGAGCAACGAAACTTTTCCTCCAAGTATTTAACGCAAGTGCATACCCAATACTCGAACTCGAAACATTTGTTTAAGTTGGGAAAATCCTACATCAGTTGATACACGTGCTTGATGGTTTAATGATGATTAAAAAAAATGATGTTTTAATGTCCAAGGGTTATGGAATAATTAACTTTATATTAGAACTTAATTTCCTAGTGTTTAGAATAAAAAAATTTGTCATTAAAACATGTTTTGGGGCTTTTGTAAAGGGCCATGGGTTGAACTTTTAAAATAGAGTTTTGAGTAATTTTGAGCCTTTATAATGATTATTTAAATTAGTATGAAAGTATGGGATTTTAACTAAATAATTTAGGTAAGTATCACAAATTAACTACAAAGGTTAAAATGTGATTTTAAGCCTATTTGAATTGAAAAATTATGGAACTAGTGGTTGCGATGATTTTGTGCCTTTAATATGAAAATTTGGGTACTTATAAAATGTATGAAAAGACAATGATTATGATCTTATCAGCCATGACTTTATGATTATGAATTTTTAATTTAAATTTGTTTAACATTGTGATTTAGAGAGGTATTTGTCTTTGTTTTTGTGTTGTGTTACATATAGATTAGGATTGCATTCACGACGAGCATTAATCAGAAAACAAAGATTATATACTTGAATTCTATTTCAATTGCTCAACAATTGTGAAATTTAGCTTATTTGGATCATAAAAGAACCAAATAGAACCTCAAAAGAGCAACAATGGAGAAAAATAGAGAGAAAAGAGAGGAAGAAGACAAAGTTCAAGATTCTATATCTCAGAATTCACAAATGAACTAAAATATTTACAAATGATGTTACAAGCTCTTTAAATAGAACTGCGATTACATTAATTTTTGTGCCTCGGAGGATTTTTTGCTGTAGTGAAAGCATAATTTGCTGTAATGAAATTACATCTATGAACTAAAGACTCTACACTTGATCTTTTTGCCTTTGGACCTTATTCGTTGGGGCGAAAGGTTGACTCACTATGACGAGTTCCTGTTAACTCCAAGGTCTTTTAGCTTGTAGAATCGTTGTCGCGAGGCTCAACTTTGTTGTAATGAATCTTCATTATTTCTAGCTGACCAAGGGTCATATTTCGCTGTGGCAAAAACACAACTTGCGTTTGGGAGATCATCTTTGCAGCTCCTTAATCTTTGATGATCAAAATATGCTCTTGAAACATCCAAACTTGCACAAAAACATAAAAAAATATCTTTTTAAGTTTCTACAACCAATTTATACAATTTATTAACAAAAATCACAATTATGAACAAAAATTCTAAAGAAAAACTAAGATAATTACTCACAAAATAAGGTGTGAAAAACAATTATCATTATGTAATTTTAGATGAAAAACATAGAATTTTATGACTCGAGTTACAGGTTTTCATCCTCCTTCTGATCTTAAGTAACATCTTGATATTAGCAGCATTGCTTGTATGTACAAGTGTGTGATACAAATGCTTGTAAATATCAATGTATTATTTATTTAAAGGGTAGTCTACTATTTTTGTCCTTTACCTTATTTATTTTGTTCAAAATAGTCTTTATCTTTTAAAAATTTCACTTGGTCCTTTATCTTATGTAAAAGGTTCAAGATGATCCTTTATCTTTTAACAAAATCATTTTGATACTTTATCTTATTTAAAAAGTTCAAAATAGTCATTCAACTATTTATATATATAGTTAAAGTACTATTTTGAACATGTTAAATAAGATGAGGTACTAAAGTAAACTTTTAAAAGATAAAGGGTCATTTTTAACCTTTTAATTAAGATAAAAGATTAAAGGGAACATTTTAAATATATAAATTAAACTAAACATAAAAATAAGATAAAAGAACAAAACTAATGATCATTTAGCCTTTATTTAAATTATTAGTTTCAATAATTATGGTTGAGTAATATCGTATTTTAAATTTAATTATTGTAAATTTCAAGGATTAATTGTAGTATTTATTTAAATTTAAATTTTAATTGTGATTTTGAATTTGAATAAAAAAAAAGTTCAATTTTGATTAAATGATATCTTATCATATTTGTCTAGATTAGTTCAAAGTTGAGTGCCTAATATTGATTTTATTATGATTTTGGGTTATTATATTATTGGTATGAGATATTCACTAGCTTTGTCTTGATTAATTTTCATTTCCTAGTAGTTTGCTGGATAAATTGATAAGTCGGGCATTCGTCTAAAATTAATCACTTTAAAAAATGTGAAATAAGTAGTTTTCTATTCACGACCTCGCGACCAGTTAAAGCTAAAGTTCTATTAAAAAATGTTTTCACATGGTAGAACCTCTTAAGGTTTTCTGACTTGCCAACTTTAGTAGAAATTTTCCTTTTAATCACTTTTTTTTCATCCATAAAATTCAAACATGATACTTTCAAATTTGAATAAATAATATTATATTAAGTTTGTTTTGATTTACGAAGATTGTATTTTCATATTTATTTGATATTTAGTTTAGTCTTTAGTCAAATATGAGCATAGGATTTTTACAAATTATAGTTCCTGCTCGACGAATAAATTGTAGAGCTAAGTTGATGCATTATTGATAATTTGCTTTTGGCAATGTTCGAAGTTATATTTCTTCTTTGATATATGAGTGTTTTTCTTGGATAAAATACTAGCAATTTTATCCCTTTGGAAAGCGATGAATATACACAAAGTTATTCATTCTCTTGTGATTTCTGCTATCAATTTATAGTGTGATTTTCTGGAATCACAAGACAAAACCCCTGATTTAAAATAATTTCATATTATTGTAGAATGAAAGAACATTTAACTAAATTTATTTGAATGAGATGAGAATATTTTTCAAATATATTTGAAGATGTAAACAAGATAGGATAGTGGAGGTTGGAGAACATACTCGAAAAATCTTAGGTGACGAAATTTGATATTATAAATTGCTTAGACAGAAATTACAAGGGCCCATAGCTAAATAAATTAAACTAAACTAAGAGAAAATTAAACATAAAGGACATAGGAAAAAAGAAAACGCTTACACTAAAGTAGAAATAGACTTAAACATGGTGGGTCTCCAAAAATGAAAAACAAATACACTAAACTAAAAAGAGGCAACCAACTCTGCGAACTTGGTTAAAACTCATAGACTATTAGGCATGTTAATCTCAATTTCTATACTTACCCTAACTATAACAGACAAGCTTTAAACAAAAGTTTCAAAATATAACATTATGAGACGATAAGTAAAGTTTAATTTGTTGCTTGTATCGACAGGTAACTTAGATGTTTATGTCTCATTAATTATATTTACATATATAGTTAATTTTTTACAACGTAATTTGAAAAGATAATTGGGCAAGTGTATGCTAGGCTCAAATTTTATTTTTCTAACTTGAAGAGAGATACAATTAAGTCGATAAAGTGTAGTTATAAGTTATAATCATTCATTAAAAAATAGTGTTAGCAACATATTTTTTAATACATTTTTTTGAACATATATTATTTATAATAGGTTTGAAGATTATAAAATCATGAATGCAATTATTAAATATAGAGTTATATTTTCATGATTTTGAACAAATTTTAATTAACCATGAGAAAAGAGTGTGAATTATCAACTCTTATTTTTTAATGATAGCTCTTGTTAAGTAGTTAGTTTAGGTGAATTATTTATTCGGGGTTAGGGAGGGACCTTGATCCTTTTGTTGTAAGGGGCCCGCTGCTAGGGATTGTGAAACTTTACTAACAGGAAGCACGTTGAACCCCTTGTGCCTATGAATAAAGTTTGTTTTCGCTGATAAAAAATTTAAATCTTTGAATGTATCAACAAACATATAATCTCTTAATAATAATAATAATCTCATCATAATAAAATTTAATACGATGTTATTGTTAATAATAATAATAATTCTAAAAGACTCTTAAAACTTAACTCTGTATTTCTGATAGGAAAATTTTGACTACACTTGTGTAGAATAAATAAATGACTTAACGGCCTATTACCTAATTGGTGTTCATTGCGATGGCTCTTAGTTTTACAGGATTTTGGCATCCTTCTTTTATGTAAGCACTTAAATTATAATTTATATGTGTCTTCCTTACTCAAATATAATGTTAATGTAATATTCTTTTTTGAATTTTGTGAACTAGAATGTGTTGTTGTATTTCTAAAAATATCTTATCTTAAATTCTGTTGTTTTGTAAAATATTTATAAAGATGAAAAAACACCTTGTAAAATAATAATAATTAAAAAATTAGATAAAAGTGGACACCGAAACTATTTGAAAGTAAGGGACACCAGAAAAATGACGAGATCATAGATATGTTCGATCTTAACTATCCCAGAGACATGAGTGCCCATGATAACAACCAATTTTTATATAACTTGTATTTAAGCTATCAATTTAAAATGATTAATAGCACTTAATTATGTGTTAAATAAGATTAATTAGGATGCAAGACAAGAGACGGAAATATCACTTAAGTGTGATACTTATGTTAGCATTTGCTTTTCCTTTTTTGCTTGCAGTTAATTATATTCTAAACGGTCCATGCGTGTGTTATTTATACCCGTTTAATTTTTTTTCTAATACATAATTCCCTACGTGCAGTATATATCCTAAGTTCCTGACCCGTAGATCCTTTGGATGAGTAATTTTAATATTCAATCCGTTCCTAATTATAAAACATAATTAATGAATTTATGTTTATTAAAAAATTAATTAATTAAATTATTAACATTAAATTTATCTATAATTATACTATTATTTTTTCAAATATATCATTAATTTTATTAAAAATCTATTCATCTTTTTCAATCTCCATAAGAGAAAGAAAGATGTAATTCAAGATATTTTAGTAAAAAAATAATTAATACACAATAGAGATGGAATAAATTCTTATAATAAAAATTAAAAAAATATTAATTATGTCTTATAAATAAAAATAGAAAAAATTACTTGCATTTCGGTTTAATTATATTTTTGTGGGTGTATATAAAATTATGGTAAAACTTTTTAAACTTGTGTTGCCAACTCGGAAGAGTGAAGGAAGATCCAGAGAGTGAACATTACAGATATTTTTAGTTCCATAAGCATTGGGCACACTAATACACACAATATCAATATTATAGGAAATTAAACTAGTTCACATAGCTGCAAAGAAAAGGAAATTGCATACATATATGATTTCAGACATGTAGCATGCGCATCTTTATTCCTTCAACAAAGCCAAACTGATTAAAGCTGACACCTGACACCAACATATACTATTACAAGAAATTAAAATAACATTAAATTCCTTTATTTTAGGAACCAACGCTCAACTCTAATTAAACAATATATTTCACAATGGTCCATGGTACCTAGACTCAAATCCTAATTAAGGATGCTTCTCTCCATGGACCCTTCTTGTGGTGAGGCTTATAATGGCAAACCTCCACCTAAGTGTGCTCCTCTTGTGGCTTCTTGTTTACTACTATTGAAGGCTCATTTTGTGTGGTAGAAGGCTTTTCATTGTATGGATCGTGAATCTCGTGATCGTAACCATGATTATCACTATGATCTTGATTGTCATCACCACAATCATGATCATAATACTCATGATCATGATCACGATCATTATAATCATGATCGTGATTGTGATGGTGATCATGATAATAGTTGTGGTTATGATAATGATCATGATAATGATTGTGATTATAATCATGATCGCGATCGTGACTGTAACGATGGTCATTGCTCAGCGCAAGAGATTTCTCTGCTGAAAGTAGATGACGATCAGCTAGGGAAGTGGTTGCAAAAACTACCATCCCTAGAATTACTAGGAGGCACATGAAAATGTATTTGGGAGACATTTTCTCTATTGGTTTCTATGTTTCAAGTTATGGTGCAAATATCATAAGAACAATAGCATGGCCATTTTATAGCGGTGCATGATCAACCTATCTTCTAAAGATACGTGTCTTTTTTACTGCATTATTTGACCTGCATTATAATCAAGGTTAAGGTCTACATTTTCAAAGAGTTGTACCCACATAATTAATGGAATGAAGGATAAGGTTAATCCATATATATTGCAGTAGTTTGATGAAAATTAAAATTTGACCCATTAAGTCCTCAAATTTTGTATTTAGGGTGGCATATTAAGTATAGCGGTTGGGTTGGTTTAATTATAGATTGTTGGCCGGAAGAAATTTAATAGATTGTTTTTGGCTAAAGAAAATAAAAGGGATTTAACCAGTGATGTAGGTGGGTGTGGGTGGGTCGAGATAGAAGTGGACATATGGAGAACAATTTCTAAGAGAGAACATGTACGTGTTGCAAATTTTGTTGCGTGTACGTAGAAAATATAAAGAAGGGAGAGAATGATAAGTGGGTTTGGAATGCAAACACAGTTTTTACTCTGTAAAATCAACGTACAAGTTTAATGAATCCTCGTATAATGTGGTAGAAGCAAGTTCCATCAAAGGTGGAGGCTGTGTAGTGGATAATTAGCTCAAAATCGAAATCACTCTTTTTTTTTCTTCATTTTTTCATTTTTATCTCTTAGAAGAGTAGTGTCAATGGCAGATATATACTTTGTCTAAAGTGTGTCACACAAAGGAAGAATTAAATCATTTATTTCCGATACCAAAGTATAGTCTATTCAAATTGATTTGGGGAGGGGAGTTTCACCCCCATATCCAAATTTCTTGTGGAATTAATTAATTCTCACAATATAGACTTGCTTGTCCAAACATATCACATCAAAACGACTTGGATATAGAATCATAATTAAAAATATTATTTTATTTAAAAATGGACTAATCCGATCGAAAATACATTAGTTGGATGTCAAATACAAAACACAAAATACCTTTTAATTAAAAAAAATAGATTAGTTGAAAGAAAACATAGACAAATGGTATAAATAGAATTAGCTTCACTGGCACAGGCCTTCCTCCCTAAATATTGGGACCACATAGCTTCACTCAAGCAGTTCACTTAACCGGCCAACACACTTCCTTCAACTACCCGCCTGCATGTCTAGTTTACCTCACCTCTCATCATGCTCTTTATCAAACTATACCAATACAAAACTTTCAAAAACTTTAGTAGTGCATACTTTCCTTTACTAAGACCATATAGTTAATAATCACAAATTAGAGTTTCAATCTACTGAGTGTGTGCACGTGTGTCTTTGGCATGTCACTTATTCTCACCTCAACATAAAGGACACGAGTAACTACATCCTCTTGGTCGGGTGTACCATTCTAAAATGTTTTGTTTGATAAATTAGTATTGGTTTCCTTATAGTTTCAATAAGTGCCCTATATATACTGTGTGGATTAATACTTAAAAAATATTAAAAATAATAAATACATTTAATTTTGGAGTGAAGCTGTAATTTTTATTTTTCTTGGAAAGGAGTGAAACTATATACTAGCACTTTCATATACCTTATTAATATCAACGAGGCATGTGATTGACTGAGCACTTGTTATTGATCTGGATCTAATGTGATTAAGAAAATTTACTATCCCCATTTATCTAATTTTTTAAAAAATATATGCATTATTTTAGATCAATTGATTATCAGCCGTGGATATTTTTCTTTTTTTGAGAGGAGCCGTGGATATTTTTCAACAACAGCTACATGCAGATATAAAATCATAACTGGTGAGTACTTTATCACGGGTACCAAAAAAAACTATGCAACTGCCAATATTAGAAAGTCAAATTAATTAATTGCAGCACAAGCTCATTCTCAAAGTCGTATTCATGAAATTTCAAAACTATTCAGTGCAATAGTTAATTTGCGATATTGGTTAAAGCATACCATCTAGAAGGCACGCTAACCTCAATTTCTCTACTTACTCTCACTAACAGATGATGATGATGTCGAGGGTTTGTGGAGGAAAAGAAATGAAGTGTTCGTTTGAGGAATTAATGGATATTATAAGATTCAAAAGACTGGCTGTACCATAAGGTAAAGGTATTCAATTACTCTTTCTTCGAGTGGATCAACTCACCCCGTCTATGTCTCTTAAATCTCATATGATGGGGTGTGGAAGGATCTGTGCATCTATTGATCTTCAGGTCTGTCCTTAGCTGAATGCTATTCCTATGTGTGTTTGTAATGATCGATGCATGGGGGGAGGAAATCATAAACTGCGCCTAAAAGTTTATGGTGCGTGGGTATGTTCTGATCCCTTGCATAGAGATATTATGTGAATCCTTTAATTTTGTATCTTGGGGTGCTAGAGGCCTGTCTTATGCAGCTGCGTCGTCTCTTATCTTTTGCCTAGCAAAAAAAAAAAAAACTTCAATTCATCATATTTCATCGTATCTGAAATGTGATATGGTTCCAAAGGTTGAACTGAATAGTTTTAATAAGATTTCATTTTTGAACAAAAATTTGATTGACTTATTGGAGGGAGGGTTCCATTGGCGCACATCCCGTATGAATTGAATGCATTTGCCAATTATGAGTTGGGAGCTTTAACCATTCAACCATGGATGCTTAGTGGAAATCCTCATCATTTATTAGGTTTTCTATTATTTTATATATCTAGGGTGGCTAGTTTTTATTTATGCATATTTTGATTGTAATTATGTCATTTTTGGTCATACCTTGAGACCCTACAAAATTAATACAATAAGTTCAGTTTGTCTTTTTTTAAAAAGTAAACAATCATTTTATCTAAAATCTACAAATATTTGATTTTTTTAAATGTATAAGATTTAAAATATTTGACTTTTAATTCACGTGATTCAAGCTAACAAGTTAAATTGAACTATTCTTAAGCTTGAACCGAGTTGAGTTCGAGCTAAACAAAAAGATACACGTCGAGCTTGAACTAAACTAAGTATTAATAAGTTGAACTGAAATGAACCGAATTTGGCTCAACTCGACTCATTTTTAGTCCTAGTGCTGACATTGGACTTTTGAATTGTTGGAAATAAATATGTATGTCCAAGATCCAATTAATCATATATTCCATTCTAGTTAAAATAATAAAGTATTATTTTCTTTCTTTATCTTATATACATTGTTTTGATAAAATAGTTTGTTTGATAAAAGTCCTTGATTAAAATTAAAGACTTGTTGTCATAATAGAGATTATGAAAATGAGAAACATGTCTCTTATAATTTAATCTAAATTATTATTGATCATATGTTTATTATAAATAAGATATTAATAATTCATATAGATCAATTTATATGTGATAGTATTCATTGGATGAATATTAATATATCTAATTTACATATATAGATAATGCACATATGGATGTGATCATTGAATGAACTCAAATTGAGATTTTCTAATGATTAATATTACCTTATATTGTCAATAGGAAATTATCAAGAGGAAATATAAAATTTTCTTTGACATGAGATTATCATCATAATTAATATGTCATTTGTTATATTTTAATTCCGGACACCTAATGTTTTAGAGTATTAGTTAAATAAATATTGAATATAATTAAATATTTGTAGGATTAATGAATATTCAAGAAGGGATTCATCAACTCTAGGTGATAAGTTTGAGCTTTATAATAAAATTAAGATCTTGGCCAAGGAAATTAAATGAAAGAATAAATAAGTTTTCTTAAGTCATTTGTGATAAGTTAACTTAGTTTAACAACTATGTCATACTCTACAGTTAAGTCAGAGCTATATGGATGAAAGAAAATATTATATTATATTTCTAGTGATTTTTGAAAGTAAAATATATATACTATTTCATGTTATCCGATGTTGATGAAGAATGTTGTTAGATATCTACTTAACTAACATGTTACTGACTTAGTATTGAAACTATAAAATTACACAAATGAGTGTTTTATTTTTTGTTAAAGAAATTAATAGAATCAAATAATTAATTAATTATAAGTGGAATATTATATTTTTTGCTAACAATAAAAATGTAAAATAATATAAATTATTTTGGTGAAAGGCAACCTAGGTTCACGTTGTAGTTTGTTAAAAGAAAACAACAAATCTACTTTTGACTTGGTCAAGTTTGTTTCAAATTAGCAAGTAACTGCTAGAAACAAACAAAGTTCAACCCGTTTGAAAAATTGCTATGTAGTCGGATCCTATTTTATAGGATTGTTTATATGTTTCAATATAATTTAAATAAAAATAGATATATTTTTATTCCGGTGTATGTATTGGGAAAACATATTTCTTTTCTTTCAGTTGGAAATTGCTGTTAAAAGTTCAAAATTTAGAAGCATTAAAAAGAAAAACAAAAGAGGCGCCATTTTAGCAGGTTGAGCTTGAGTGGGATGATAAGAAGAAGGATTGTGTTGGAGGTAAGAAGATAACAACATATTGTTCTTTAAATAATCCTTTGCTTAAGGGATGGCCAGAGAGAGAAGCCCGTTCCCGCAAACAGAGCAATATATGGGGTAAAAATTAAAAATAATACAAATTTAATATTTAATTTGAAAAAAGGTGCAAATTGGAAAATATTTGGAAAAATGGGGCAGTCAATCACGCCCATTTGGGGCGTGTTTGTGCACAGGATGACACGTGGCAGCATAAAAAGGGGGTGTGGGGTTTTCGCGGTATTTTCGTAAATTATGAAAGACCATAACTTTTGACTGGGATGTCCGATTGAGGCGTATGATATGTCAAAACGATCGTAATTGAGAAAAAAAAAAAAAAAAAAAAAAAAAAAAAAAAAAAAAAAAAAAAAAAGTGCCTCAAAATTGCGATTTAAGATTCAAACCTCCAAAAAACTTCTTCTTTTCTAATTTTTTATTTATTTAATTATTGAATTGCATGATTTTTTAGTTACTTCTTTTAATTTCGAGCGTTTGGACATAAAATACGCCTCCATCGGATATTTCTATCAAGTTATGACTTTAAATATTAAGATTAAGCTTATCAAAAATGGGGGTGCATTTAGCAAATGTTAGGTTTTTTTATTTAGTTACTTCTCTTAATTTCGAGTTCTGAAATATTTATAACATGATTTTTTGAAGATAGAGAAATTCAAAACAAGTCGCACTTTGTATGTAAATTATAATTGTACCTTACACTTTGCATGTCTTAGGCATGTTTATTTTTTTAAATTGTTTTTAATCCCTCAAGTCTTCATGAAGCAAGATAAAGAAAAAATTTCAATTATTTTTAACCTTCACATCAATAATTGCATATGCAACTACATAAATCACTATTGGCATCTTAGTCAAATGCATAAGCAATTGCCTACCATAATATATCTCTTCGAGAAACAAGCATCAAGACTAATGAACGGCCAAAAACCTGCGTTGAAATATTTCATACCTTATAAATATTTCAGAACTCGAAATTAAGAGAAGTAACTAAATAAAAAAACCTAACATTTGTTAAATGCACCCTTATTTTTGATAAGCTTAATCTTAATATTTAAAGTCATAACTTGATAGAAATATCCGATGGAGGCGTATTTTATGTCCAAACGCTCGAAATTAAAAGAAGTAACTAAAAAATCATGCAATTCAATAATTAAATAAATAAAAAATTAGAAAAGAAGAAGTTTTTTGGAGGTTTGAATCTTAAATCGCAATTTTGAGGCACTTAGAGGCCTCTTTTGGGAAAAAATTTTGGGCAACTCCCTATGAAAGTTGCAAGGGGCTTCTCCTCTCAATTACGATCGTTTTGACATATCATACGCCTCAATCGGACATCTCAGTCAAAAGTTATGGTCTTTCGTAATTTACGAAAACACCGCGAAAACCCCACACCCCCTTTTTATGCTGCCACGTGTCATCCTGTGCACAAACACGCCCCATTTGGGCGTGTTTAAACACGCCCCAAATGGGCGTGATTGACTGCCCCATTTTTCCAAATATTTTCCAATTTGCACCTTTTTTCAAATTAAATATTAAATTTGTATTATTTTTAATTTTTACCCCAATATATGACTCTGATTTAGATTGAAAATTTTGATTTAAAAGGAAAGAGATCTAAACACGATAAACTCTCATTTATATACAAACCTAACACATTACTTTTAGGCACAACCAATAAAATTTTTACAACTAATAATATAAAATAAATAAAGGCTCAGAATGTCAATTAAAAATAAATTTGATATTCTTTCTGTTTTTTCCTAATCTTTTTCCTGCGGTTCGATTAATAATTTTAAATTTTAACATTGAATTTTAATTAGGATTTTTGGTAAACAATTTCAATTAGGATTGATAACTATTACTGTAATATTAGAATTCAATCTATATAGTCAGCAACAAAAAAAAAATCAGTGAATTTAATAAAGAAAGCATATTCAGTTTGACACAGTATATCAAAAGTTTAAAATCAAATCAAATCAAATTTTTAATTATAATTATAATTATTAATAATTTTAAAGAATAAAATTATAAATCAAATATTAAACTAAAACACATTTCACATGGAATCATATGCTAACTTCACAATGAGGAATTGTGTTGTGTGTTTGCCAAGCTGGTGTGGTGACTCATTTGGTATATGACCTATATCTACGACTTTCTAGATCAGACGTTGGACCAATGATATATCACGGTTAATTTTCTGTCTACCTATTGAAATTACTTATTTTATCTTATAAAATAATTTACTAACTTTAGAAAACTTCAATTGACATTATTAATTTAAGACTTTACTCTTAAATAAGAAAATTTATTAAGATGTTTTCTTTTTTTTTCACATTATTAAGTCAGCCGACTTTTTAGTTTTAACTTTTTTTTATAATTTTTCTTTTCAAAAAATATTATTTGCATTAATAAAGTTACTATTTAAAATAAAATAAATTACTCTACAGTCTTACACCACCAAAATATATTATTTTAAAATTTGAATTATATTTACCAAATTTGGTACAATCTTGTATATGTTTCAGTTTTCAATGTGATTTAGAAAAAAATAGGAAGAAGATTAGAATAAAAACAGAAAAAATATTAAAAAATTATTTAATTTAGTTGATAGTCTGATTTATTTATTTTATTAGTTGTAAAAAAAATTATTGGTTGTGCTTAAGAATGATATGTTAGGTTTACCTAAGATTTTATGTCGAAACACATCTCAATGAAAGCATGTGGATTCAATAAAAGCACCATTGGATAGACTCAAAGAGAGCTCTATATTACACTACTTCTAGAAAACTATAGAGAAAGCTACAAGTAAAAGTATAAGCTAAAGAGAATGAAATAAAGTTCATTTTTCTTCATTGATATCATAATATGTCATCATCGAGTATTTTAAGAAATTAAAATAAAACTAAATAAAATCAAAAGCATAATATTGGATTAGGATTTTGAAAGATTTTAAAAGAGATTTTTTTTATGAAAAAAGTCTTGAGATATTTAATCAAGACTTTTAAATGACATAAATAAGTCTTGTGTAGAGGTGTTCAAATTCAAACTAGTCCAAAATAAAAATCTAAAACTACTAAAAAAAATCCAAAAATCAAACCAAATCGATTCTTTTTTATTTGTTTGAATGATTTTTTCTCAAATGTTTATTTTGGTTTACATATTGTATTTTTTTAACCAAATCAAATAGCAACATTTATATTAACACTTGTATATGAAACTTATACAATGTTTGCCATTTTATTTCTTAGACGACATTTTTAATATATGTTTGGTTTAAAATGGATATAAATTTGAAAAATTTTTATTATATAGAAGAATTAACATATTAATAAGTTTCATAGATTGTTATTAGTAATTTTTTAATGTAATTTAATTTAAAAGATGAAAATAAAGTATATAAATTTTAATAAAATAATATTTTAGTAAAAATTACAAAAATTAGACTAAACCAAACGGTAAAATATTGGTTTGGTTTGGTTCTTACAATTTATTTTAGATGAAAAGTGAACCACATGTGTTTTATAAGTTTTATTCACGTGACTTTTTGATGAATAACCGAACCAAACAGAACCCGAACACTCTTAATCTTGTGGTATTTAATCAAAATTATTTGGATTTTTAAGGAGTATAATGAAATCTAATGGTATTCAATTAAAAAAATTTGCAACTTAAAAAAAGTCTTCTAATATTAAAAAAATATAAAGATTTCGATGGATTCTCTTTTAGTACATGGATTTTGATAGCTTTCATGTGATTCTTTTTTAAAAAAGTATACATCAAACAATACCACAAAAAATATTGAGATTTTCTTGAATTTTTTTCTCTCTCATTATTCATAATTTATTCTCTCTTTCTCGAAGACAATGTAAACATTCATGTTCAAAACTTCATAATCTTCAATATCTTGATAACCTTAAAATAACTTATCATTGTTATGTAGAAGTTACTTCTCTTTTCTCTTACTTTTTTATAACAACTTTTTCATTATTAAAATACAAATATAATTATTTGTTATGAAATATGATCATGTAGACATTTTGACTCATCTAAAATTCTATATTTTTTTTATCAAAGTTATTTATGACACTCCTTATGACATAATCAATTTTTCATTATTATTACAAATTATTTGTCCTGCATTATAATCAAGGTTAAGGTCTATTTTCAAAGAGTTGTACTCACATAATTAATGGAATGAAGGATAAGGTTAATCCATATATATATATATATATATATATATATATATATATATATATATTGCAGTAGTTTGATGAAAATTTAAATTTGATATTAAGTCCTCCAGTTTTGTATTTAGGGTGCCATGTTAAGTGTAGCGGTTGTGTTGGTTTAATTTTAATAGTTTGTTGGCCGGAAGAAATTTGTTAAAAAGATAGGTTTAGTAGACTATTTTTGGCGAAGGAAAATAAAAGGGATTTAACCAGGGATGTAGGTGGGTGGCGAGAGAGTCGAGATAGAAGTGGAAATATGAAGAACACTTTTCTAATGAGATAAAATGTGTTGCAAATTTTGTTGTGAGTACGTAGAAAATATAAAGAAGGGAGAGAATGATATAAGTGGGTTTGGAATACAAACACATTGTTTACTCTGTACGTAAAATCAACGTACAAGTTTAATGAATCTTAGAAGGGTAGTGACAATATCAGATACTTTGTCTAAAGTGTGTCGCATAAAGGAAGAACTAACAAATCTTTGATCTCCAACACCAAAGTATAATCTATTAAAATTGATTGGGGAGGGGAGTTTCACCCCTTATCCAAATTTCTTGTGGAATTAATTCTCACAAGACTTAGTTTGTCCAAACATTTCATATCAAATCAATTTTGATATGGATTCACAATTAAAAATATTATTTTACTTAAGAATGGATTGATTTGATAATTGAGATATTAGTTGGGTGTAAATATAAAATCTGAAATACCTTCCGGTTAATAAAAACAACAGATTAGTTGAAAGAAAACATACACAAATTAATGGTATAAATAGAATTAGCTTCACGGGCACAGGCCTCCCTCCCCTACACTTATTGGGACCACATATAGCTTCACTCGAGCAGTTCACTTAACCAACAAACTTCCTTCAACTACCCTGCATCTGCATGTCTAATTTACCTCACCTCTCATCATGCGCTTTATCAAACTATACCAATACAAAACTTTCAAAAACTTTAGTAGTGCATACTTTCCTTTACTCAGACCATATAGTTAATAATCATCAAAAATAAGTTGATCCTAATAATATTGAAATAGATTTTCTTAAAATTTCATATTCTAATTTTGTGGATGAAAATAATGTAATTGAAAATAGAGATTTCATTAAAAATGATTTGTTAAATTTTACAACAGAGATTAACAATAATTAAAATTAATGGATATTTCCTACCAATATCAGAAGTAACAAAAAAAGTTAATAATCACAAATTAGAGTTTCAATCTACTAATTAAGTGTGTGCTGGTGTGCCTTTGGCATCTCATTCAATCTACCAATTAGAGAATCGATGTAAAAAGTGTGTTTTAAAAAGTGATACAAATTTTTAAGATAAGTTTTTAGATCGTTGTAAGGAAATATGACCTTAAAAGATCGGTTTATATCAATTGTACCAGAATCAATCTTAAAAGATATTTTTTTTAAAATCTAACTTTTTATGTCGCTACATATATATATATATATATATATATATATATATATATATATATATATATATATATATATATATATATATATATATATATCGACCATATAATCTATATGAAAAATCATTTTTAACTAATATAAAAAATATTTTCTATAGCAGTGGATACGAGTAACTAGATCCTCTTGGTCGGGTGTGTACATCTCTAAAATGTTTTGTTTGATAAATTAGTATCGGTTTCCTTATAATTTTATCTTCAATAAGTGCCCCTATATATTGTGTGGATTAATACTAAAAAAATATTAAAAATAATAAATACATTTAATTTTGGAGTGAAGCAATTTTTTTTTGGGTGAAAGAGTACTGAAGTTATATATTTACACTTTCATTTATTATTACTATCGATGCATAAGATTGACTGACTTGTTATTGATCTGGATATCTAAACTATCCCCATTTATCTTAATATTATAATCAATTGATTATCAGCCGTGGATATTTTTCAACAGCAGCTAATGTGCAGATATAAAATGATAACTTGTACTCTCAAACTATGCAGCTGCCAATATTAAAATATCAAATTAATTAAACTTTGCAGCACACATGCTCATTCTCAAAGTCGTTTTCAAGAAATTTCAAAACCATATTCAGTACTGCAAGAGTTAATTTGTGATATTGGTTAAAGCATACGCTAACCTCAATTTCTCTACTTACTCTTACTAACAGACAAGCCCTTTAATTTGTACATAAGTTTGGAAATAAAATAGGAGGGTATACAAAGTTTAGTATTTTACTAGAAGTGATAGCTAGGTGGCTTATATGTATTGTGTCTCGTTAAATATTAGTTACTTTATTAGAAGGTAATTTGAAAAGAGAATAGGGTTGGCGTGTGTTAGGCTTAGTTTTGATTGTTCTAAAGTGAAGGAAGGCTCAACGATAAAGTATATAAAGATGTAGGATCTATTTGTTCAAGCATTTTTTTTTTGGCAAAAAAACATTTTTGATAAAATAAGTAATATTTTGCTTTTCTAATATCTTTGTGTCTAAACTTTTTTTTTAATTAAGAAGAAAATTATCTACTTAAAAAAATCATTTTTTAAAAACAATTTTTTAAGTTTAAACAAAGTGGTCATAATCATTGATTAAAATATCAACATTTAAGATTGTGATTAAATACATCGATATACATAACAAACTATGAAAGCACTTTGTAAAGTTTAAGCTTAATCCATTTCTCAAATTTAATTAGTGTGATTTAGCTACTTCATTAAGTCCTTTTGCAAGGCTTTGGTTTGGTTTAGCCCCCACAAAATTTTATATTAACCTTTTTTTATATCTAAAAGACTTTGTAAATAAATCAACAAAACTTACTCTTGTACATAAGATAATGAATTTAAACTTATATGTAAGTTAACGAATTTAAAATTTTAAATATATAGAACAAAAAATTTAATTAGTTAGTTACTAAATTTAGTGATGTAAAGGATTTTTTCTTCACTAATTTTATTTTTCTCACAGTATTCACAAATATATATATTCTAATTATAAAAAAACATAATCC
>CM023960.1:504533-532300 GCA_013407115.1 Glycine latifolia | reverse complement strand
ATTATTATTATTATTATTATTATTATTATTATTATTATTATTATTATTATTATTATAAACCAATCTATATTAGATCAAAATAACTTCTTGAATAACTTATAACCTAACATACTATTTTAGGAAAATTTTGACTAAATTATTTAATAAATAGATTTCACTAAGCCTATGAGTTAATATAAAATAGGTCATAAAGCTCGTAAGCAACTTGGCCTATTCCTACCTTTGAAGGACAATTAAGGAATGTACAATCATAGCCAATTCATTAATTATCAACCATTTCCTCTCCTATGCTCTAAGTTCATCACTTCCCTAGCAAGCTTTTGGGATTGACATGGAAACGTTAGCAATATATTTTCTTTTAATGAACTACACTATTTTTTAATTATTAAAAATTGTTGAAAATCATAAAAAAATTGTAAATCTTAATTACTTATTTAATTAGTCTCACTCATGATTTCATATTTTTCAATAAATTTTAACCAATAACCATAAATATTTTGGAATATTTATTATGCTAAGCATTCCTTAGACTGAAATTTATTAAGTCCCTATTCTTGTAACAAATTAAGCTTTAGTTAGTGTGAAATTATTATATAGTTTAGAATCATGTGATCCGAATAAATATTCACGTGACATATTTTTAATTTTATTTTTGTAAATTAAAACTATGGTTATGTTTAATAAAACTAGCTAAAAAGTTAATTGAGAACTGAAAGCTATAAAATTATCTGGTAATTGAAAGTTAACTAAAAAAAACTATCTTATTAAATTATAAATGTTATTTAAAATTAAATTATATAATGAAGTAGCTAAAAATATAAAATTACATAAATAGACATATTTAGATAATGTTTTATACAAATTTTATTTAAATTTTCTTGATAAAAATATATTTTTAGTATTTATAATTTTAGTATTAATTAATTTTAAACACTTTTTATTTATAAAATATAAAAAGGAAACAAAAAAACCTACATAAACGTATTATATATCAGTATGAATATCATATATAATTAAAAAATTAAAAATAAGAAAATCCTATACTATGTAAAAAAAGGTTAAAAAAAATATCATAAATAAAAAAGATTAGAAGTTAGTATTTTAAAAAAATCACTTTAAATAGCCTCTCAAAAATGTTAGAACCTATTAAAAAATTTATTTATCAAATAATTAATAAGTTTTTTAGCTAATAAAATAATTAAAATTAACTAAAACATATATGTTTTCAAATACACTCTACAGTTATGTGAAGATTGACCAAAATCATATGACGTTGAGAATGTAATAATTCTGTAAAAAGAAAAAACAATGTAACAATTAATTCAACTTCTTTAGGATGCAAGAGATGGAAATATCCCTTCATTGCTATATTGTCTTTTCCTTTTTCCCATGCAGTTAATTATACTCTAAACGGTCGATGTGTATGTTTTCTAATCCCGTTTTATTTCTTTTCTGATAGTTAAGTATATTCTGAGTTCATGGTTGATCCTCTGGATGAACACTCTTAATCCTTAATTAATAGCTCGGCTTAACTTTTTTAAATTTGTGTCGCGAAGTCTCCTAAAGTGAAGGAACATACAGAGATTGAATATATAACGCATGCATATTTTTAGTTTCATAAATTAAACATTGTACACACGCACTTATATACATACACAAGATCAAAGATAAAGGAAATACATAAGTCATTTCATAAATAACAGTTTGTCACCCCAGTTCGCACAGCGGCAGAGAAAATTAAGGAAATTATTACATATATGATTGCATGCATGTAGCTTGTGCATTTTTATTTCAACCAAATACAAAGCCAAAGTGACCAAAGCAAAAACAGCCACACTAATACAAGAAAATAACATCGAATGGATGATGCCTTTATTTCAAGAGCCAGGAGATTGGTCTCTAATTGATAAAACCATATACTATAATATATTTCACAAGAGTGCATGCATGGTAAGTAGCAGCTTCAGCACTAGATCAATTAATTTTCCGAAGGAGGATGCTTCTTGTGGGGAGGCTTATAGTGACCATCCTTGTTTTCTGCTTTTGAAGGTTCATTTTGTGTGGTAGGAGGCCAGTGTTTTTTAGGTGGGTGGTGATGGCCACGATCATGACCATCCTCCACCTTAGTGTTCTCCTTGTTTCCTACGTTTGAAGGCTCATTTTGTGTGGTTGGAGGCCAGTGGCTTTTAGGTGGGTGGTGGTGGTCATGATGATCAGCAAGGGAAGTAGTGGCCAGAAAGGCCATCCCTAGTATTACTAGGAGGCAAAGGGACATGTATTTGGGACACATTTTGGCTTTTGGTTTCTATGTTCGAGTGATGTGGTGCAAATACAAAGAACAATGTCATACTTACTTTATAGTGTTGTTCAACCTATCTTATGATGACGAGTCATTTTTTTTAATGTATTGTTGGTGTTGCACTACAATCAAGGTTAAGATCTAGATTTTCTTGTTTAACTTGTACTCATATAATGAAATGAAGGACAATGCTAATCCATATTGAAACTGATGATCCGTTTGAAAGTTTGACCCATTCCTCAAATTTTAGTTTTTCACATTTTAATTATTAAAGTATATGATTATTCATCTTTAAGAAATGACGAAAAATTTTAAATGTGACTAAACATCGGATACAGAATAGTCTTATGGTTAATTCAAAATATTAAAACTTATGGGGATATCTTAAGATCTTACCGACGAGTCAAATGACCTAATTAAGGTGGGGTTATCGCTTAAAAATTCAAAGTAAGTTAAAATACGTTTCAATTATCTTATCTCGACAAGATCCCAAAATAATGATGACGATTTGTGCAAAGAAGAAATATGTTCCTTAACAATTATGGGTTCCCAAACTACATTGGAAAGTGCTTGGTGTAGGTGAACGGAAAAGAAAGTAAAAAAATAGGAAGTTAAAAGGCTATATAGGAAAGCAAGGAAAGCAAAAAAGGACAAGTTGTAAAGGAAAGTTTTAAATAAAAGCAATAATAACATAAACTATAAATAAAAGTGATAAAATTAGTGAAGAATAAAAAATAGGCTTGTGTTTTAAATTGATTATGTTGTCTTTAAAATTTAAAGTACAAGGTCATGTATAGGCTACAAACTCACTTCCCATATTAGATCACGTTTTTTTTTTTTTTACTTATAACTTCCTAAAACATAATTTGGGAGTTATACAGCTAGGTTTAGGAAGTTTGTGCATCAATATCTATTACAAAAAGAATAGATCATATATTAATTCTCTTTCTCTAAAATATAAAAGAAGGAAGTTTGTGCATCAATATCTTTCATAAAAATCCTAGCCCTAAATGAAAAGCTATACAACTTAACTCCAACATTGTTACTTGCTTGTAGCACTTTCAATTTGAAACAAACTTGACCAAGTCAAAATTGGATTTTCTGTTTTCTTTTAACAAACTGCAACATGAACCTACCTTGCCTTTCACCAAAATAATTTATATTATTTTAAATTCTAAGTACTAGTAGAATAAAATAATATTTCACTTGAAATTTATTCATTATTTTATCATATTAAAATTTTAATTTAATAATCAAATATTTATTTAACAAAAATTAGAACACTTATTTGTTTGTAACTTTATAGGTTCAATACTAAATCGATAATATATTAATCAAATTAATATATTAGATAGACATCTAATAACACTTCTCAATGTTCGGATAACATAAAGTAATATATATATATATATATATATATATATATATATATATATTACTTTCAAGAACCATTGGAAAAAATAATATAATATTTTTTCCATCTTTTCAGCTCTGAATTAACTCTAGAGTATGGTATAATTATCAAACTCTAATAAGATAACTTATCATGAATGACTTAAGAAAACTTATTTTTTCATTTATTCAATTTTTCTAACCACCAAGGTCTTAATTTTTTTATAAAGCTCAAACTCATCACCTGATGGATCTCTTCTTAAATAATCATTAATCCTACAAGTATTAAATTATATTAAATATTCATTCAACTAGTGTTCTAGAGCATTAGATGTCTGGAATAATTAAAATATAACAAATGACTTATTAATTATTATGATAATCTTAAGTAAAAAAAAATGTTATATTTCCTTTTGAAAATTTTCTGTTGATAATATAAGGTAATATTAACCATTAGAAAATATCAATTTAAGTCAATTCAATAATCACATCTATATGTGAATCATCTATATATGTAAATTAATAATGAGATCTATTAATATTCATCAAATAAATACTATCACATTTGTATTGATCTATCCGGATTATTAATATCGATCCTATTTATAATAATCTTATAATAAAAAACAATTTAAATTAAATTATAAGATACATGTTTCTGATTTTCATAATCTCTGTTAAAATAATAAATTTTTAATTTTAATCAAACACCTTTATCAAAACAGTGTATATGAGATAAAAAAAGAAAATAATACTTTATTATTTTAACTATAATAAAATACATGATAAATTAGATCTTTGATATACACATTTATTTCTAACATGCTCATCTTTCGGAATTTCTCCAACTTATCCTTCATTCTTTCCTTCCCTCCATAACGAGTCTTTATTTGTGTTATAGTTTTGTTTAAACATTAAAGTCTACTCTTTCCTCCAACAGAATATATTCTTGTCCTTCCCAATTGAACTGCCACCACTCGTTTCCAAGAACCTCCAGCATTAACAGAACCAAAAGTGACCCTCAAAAGATTATATATATCAAAAACCAAAGCATCGATTCCCTTGTTTGAGTTGAAGTTATGTCCTTGTTTCTAAAAATATGATATGCTACTTATATAAGGCTCAACAACATAAACTTCTTGGTCTTTATTATTCTAACTTCTAAGCGTTTTTTACTCCTCTTGCTGCTTTCTTTGTTCTTTGCTTTAATTTCTTATCTTTGAGGGGCCAAAGGAATGGAACGAGGGGTTCTTGATGGTATCATCAATAGGCTGCTTCAAGTAAGAGGGAGACCTGGGAAACAGGTTCAGCTTTCAGAGGCAGAAATCAGGCAGCTTTGTGCGGTTTCCAGAGATATCTTTTTGAAGCAGCCCAATCTGTTGGAACTTGAAGCGCCAATTAAGATATGTGGTATCTACTTGCCAACCCCATTTTACTTTTCTTCATGTTTTTTAGTGATCACTTGTTAGTTTCTTAGTCAATTTTAGTATATGGCCATGATTTCTTCTTTTCTTTTTTGTGTGTCGTTGTAACACTGAAATTAGAATCTATCACCTCATATGTACTATCTAAATCCTCCAATACTAGACTAATCGGGATAACAAAAAGTTGTCCCTTTGATTTTGAGGTGCACTTTTTATGGGAAAATAATGCATATGGACATTGTTAATAGAGAGAGAAAGAGAAAAATTGAAAAGAAAAAGTGTGAATAAGTTAATTAATGTGATGTGACAAAAAAATTGAAAGAAATAATGAATGTAAATAGGAGTGTTAATAGATTTTCAAAAATTATTCATCTTTTATATATGCTTATTAAAAAAGATAAAAGAAAAGTAAGTGAGATATGATTATATAAGTGGATTACTTTTTTATAATCATATAATTGAATTGAACATAATTTTTTTTTTGTTCTATTGGGTTAGAAACTAATTAACTCGAGTGTATGATGAGAATAAAACACTGTTCTCTCACTAAATAGATTATTTCTCTCCATGTAAATGCAGCAGCACTGCATCAACCCTTTGGGTGTATCGCACATATATGGTACATGGTTGCTTTAATTTATCGGCAAATAGAACAACTAAACATGATTGTTGGATATTGCATTGCCACTGATTAATGTAGAGTATCGTGTCTAAATTAGAATAGTTAGAAAAACATGTGTTGATCTAAATTGAAGAACGGAAGCAATTCATGTCTCTGAAACATGTGGTCCTGGATTTTATCTCGAGCACCTAACAGTAATTAGGGATTAATCTCTTAACCTGTTGAGTGGCGAATAGTCAGAATACTCTTGGAAACCAAAACAGTTAGAATATTTAGTTTCTGAAACATTATGGGTCTTAGTTATCCAAATGTTTTACTTTTCAGGAATGTTAAGTTGTCACTTCTGATTGTTCTTGTTTGTTGTACAAGTTTTGAATCATCCACTTTAGCTTTCATGATTGCTTCACAAAATTATTCTTAGTTCAACATGAGATATTCGCAAAACTTTATATCTATACCAACTACCCAGCAAAATTGTCTTCACTGTGACTTTAATCAAACAAAATTCCAGAAAAGATGTCATGAATGTTAAGTTGTCACTTCTGGTTCTTGTTTGTTTCACTGACTGATGCTAATCCAATGTGATTATTGAACTTCGTCAGTGTCTATTGTTAAACTTTATAGTGAAATTTTCACCTACGTGATATATAGAGGCATATTATTGTCTCAAGTGGCAACATATCTCATTCATGTGTGCATTAAACTAGACATCTTGAGTTTTATGCTTTTGTGCAAATTTTAGGATTCATGGCTGACGGTTTTTCCGTTTTCTAACCTCATAATATTCACACCAAACATTTAGTAACAGAAAATAGTGAAATTGTTAGCATAATAATTAACCAGTTCACTCCGAGCTAATAAAGAATTACAAGTCACCTATTTTAAACTATTAGAAGTTAGAACATGAAATTCTGTGACATGACTAAAAAAAAATCCACCCTATTCTTTCTCTCTCATAACATTTAATAACTATATTCTATCTTTGTGGTAAATTTATTATAATGTATATGTACATATTCTCTTTTTGTTATGTAGTTGTTCTGTATAATATTCTATTAGTGTTCTGTAATATTTTAACTAAATCTAGGACATGCATGTTTCTAAATTGTATGTTTCCTCTGACCACATACACTGTGTTCATCACATTCTGTCATTGAAGTTGCTCAAAGAGCAGTGTCATGAAATATAAGTTTTATTTTCTTGAATTGATAACTATGGTTACCTGAATTGCTATTTTGGCAAGTAGGTACTGCTTAAACTTTGTTTATTTTCATTTCATATGTTAAAGTTTTATGTCAATCATCTCCCTAAGTGACTAGTAGTTATGAAGTCCATCTTCAAATGGTAATTTTTCTTAGGATTGTGGCAATAATCATACATGAGTTTCTTCAGTCAAAACCAAAATTTTGTTTATTAATACAAGGTAGGAACTAATATATTGTTTCATTTCACTATGATACCAGGAGACATCCATGGTCAATATTCTGACCTTCTGAGACTTTTTGAGCATGGTGGATTTCCTCCTCGCTCCAACTACTTATTCTTAGGCGATTATGTCGACCGTGGAAAGCAAAGCCTTGAGACAATATGTCTTCTTTTGGCATACAAGATAAAGTACCCTGAGAACTTCTTCCTCCTTAGAGGCAACCATGAATGTGCTTCCATAAACCGCGTCTACGGCTTCTACGATGAATGTAAACGGCGATTCAACGTCAGGCTATGGAAAATATTTGCAGATTGCTTCAACTGCATGCCTGTGGCAGCTATCATTGAGGAAAAGATTTTCTGTATGCATGGTGGACTCTCTCCAGAATTGCACAATCTAAGCCAGATAAGTAGTTTGCCGCGTCCAACCGAAGTACCTGAGAGTGGTCTACTATGTGATCTCTTGTGGGCTGATCCTAGTAAAGACATTGAGGGTTGGGGAGAGAATGAGCGCGGAGTTTCATATACTTTTGGTGCTAGCAGGGTCACAGAATTTCTTGGAAAGCATGATCTTGACCTGATTTGTAGAGCACACCAGGTTTTATATGCATTTTTATGAAGTTTGAGTGTGCAATTGTTGGAAGAGTTTAAGTATAGCATAACCTGCTTGTGTGTTTTCTTTTGTAGGTTGTTGAAGATGGATATGAATTTTTTTCCAATAGACAACTTGTGACTATCTTTTCTGCACCTAACTACTGTGGAGAATTTGACAATGCTGGAGCAATGATGACTGTTGATGAGACACTCATGTGCTCTTTTCAGATACTAAGGCCTGTGGAACACAGAAAGCCTAAGTTTGGTTTTGGGAGCAAAACTACATTCAAGGCTAGTACTTCTAACAAAATCTTGGTATTTTAGTTCTTGAATACAGAATTTGCACAGTAATGAATAATTGAAATAGTATTGTGGTAGTTTCTTCATGATGTTACTAATCACATATGGTTAGATTACTAACTAGCATAACTATATTCAGGAAAGATTATTGGCACACAATTTGCAGTAGGGAATGGTGGAAGTGGTTTCTGTGCATAATCAGTCTTAAATGGTTTAAAGTCTGAGCAGTTCTCTGATTTGTACCTGACCATATAAACATTGTTATTTTTAGTCATTCTTGTTTCCTAACAGAATGTTTCAGAAATTAAAGATTCTGTAAAGATCAAATGCATATACTGTATCTGACATGCCCCCATATGATATATGCACATTATAGTCTAAGTTGTATTCTTAAGTTTATGCATGCAAATGACCAAAATAAACAAGGTTTAAGATAAATTTTAGTCTTAACAACTTATTTTTTTTTTATCGATAAATGTTAGTTGTTAATTATTAATTGTTAATTTTTTGTTAGCATGGGTGATTTACTTTTAGATGAATCAAAACCATAACAAGACTAAATCTCAAATATAGGGGCCAATACTCATTCTCAGGGACCAAATGCCAAATAAGTGAAAATATAGAAACCTAAACCCAAACTAGAGAAAACTCTGGGAACTTAACTGTGGTAATAAAAAAAAAAGGTTTATGCAACTAGAGGAAGATCTACATTAGCTAAAAATAGTTTTCCATATGATACATGAATGTATAGTAATTCACGCGTTCTTATATTATCTCAATATTTTGATAAAATGAGTTAAATGATGATTAAGATATTGCTGCATTTTTAGACAGAGCATTACATGCATCAGCATAGGATAGGAGTATATGTTCTGTTTTTTTTTTTTTAACAGATTGAGGACATACTGGTTAGGTTGTATAAAGCTGGTTATATATGGGTTATGCTACCCCTTGTATCACATTAATACATTTGTTTTTGGCTCCTAAAAAAACATTATGTTAATTTTGGATTCGATCAATCTATCTTATATAATTTATCTCTTATTGAAGTTTAACGAGTACTAATTACAGTTTCATGTTTATTATTGATTTTAACAGCGCAGTGCAACTATAAAATTATTCCAACTAGGACCAAATTTATTATTACAGTAATGTTGTTACTTGCACATTATTGTCAATATACCATTCTTCACTTCTTTTTCAGATGATAAAACAAGAGAAACAACACATTCCAATTTGGTGTAAAAGTGGTGTATAGAATTTGGTGTGCAAATAACACAACCCTTGTTATTACGAGTATGTGCATCAGAAATAGAGGCGAAAGTACTCAAGTGTATATTAATTGCTCATACTGATTTTGTTGCAGATCATGAAATTAGTGTATTTGTCATTACATTTTTGGTATCCATTATAAAGAAGGCTTCTTAAATTGTCATACTGAGTACTTCATTTATACAGTTGATGTTTGATTCATCATGTATGTCTGAGTATCATGTTCCCAATATATATATATATATATATATATATATAAAGATTCACACTATAGTTAAAACCTATAAACTCATGCATACTATAAAATCCCCCACCTCTAGGTCAACCCTTCTGGTTGATGTTCCTAAATCTATACTTAAACATAGTTACATCTTCTAGATATGAATAATTATTGGCTTTTGTTAAAATATAACTGCAAGAGTGAATGAGAAAATATAAATCATAATGACATTTTCTTGTTTGAATAATGTACCTACTCGAATCTCATCAATTTCTTCTATCTAAAACACCTGCACCACATGTTCTAAGTTGTTTTGCCATTTTTTTTTTTATTTTCTTTTCAAGCAGGCAATTCTTGATGCTGCTAGAGTATGACCCCATTGAGCTGACTTAGATCAATAAAGTTTGTAACTTGGCAAAAATTGACATGGACAAAGTGATATCCGTGTTCAATTCAATGTGAAGGAAGGATATTACAACTACCAATATACTGAAGAACATAGGAATATTATTATCTCTGCTTTTCCTTTTCAAGTATATATAGCTGAATGTGTTTTTCTGTGCTGGCACATTCTCAATATGTACAATGTTGCCAACACAAATTTAGGGGGTCAGGTTTCATTTTTCTTTTCTTTCAGCTTTTTGATGTGAGAGACAGAATTCCCCTTTCCATATCTCCTGTTGTATTATAAATGGCAGCATACTGTCGGCTTTCTTTCTAATTACTGTTGATTTATTTTAATATTATTAATTTCAACTTTAAATCTTTCTTTTAGGGAATTGGTGTAAACTATAAAAGGAGTGTTAACAAATACATTTTTTATTATACCTTTTATTATTGATTAAAATTTAATTAAAAAATATAATATTATTTGCTCTCACTTATTAATAATAACATTCAGCAAAAAAAAATATTTAATAAACTCCATATCTTATAATTTTTAATAAATTTTAAATTAAAATAATGTGTTATTCAGTGTATTAGCATTTCTCAAATTGTAAAATCCAAATCAATTCGGGCACATCGGACATCAATTTTGTTATTTAATTTTTTTTTAATAAAGTGATGTGCATCAAGTATGATTTAAATATACTAAGAAATAATAAATACAGAGCTTTCTACTATTTTTAATTATTTGAAAAATAAATTTTGCATTAAATTCAGGTATAATAAATGGCCTTTTTTTATCACGTTTTAATTATTTTTTAAGATTTTTGTATTTTCATATTTCCTTATTTTTAAATATTTTATTCTTGTTTATTTATTAAAAAGAAACTCTAATTGCAATTATGTAGTGTCTTTCTTTTTGTTTTGTTTTTCCATTTCATCATCATCATTAGCCTATTCTATTAAAATTCTAATGAGTTGAACTTAGAATTCTCGGCCCAATATATAAAGCGTACTTTAGATAATGAGTGGCCCAATTATGTCAAGATGTTCCCAAGGATGTTGCTATTCTCACCTGATATAATGCCCTTCCCACCTCATGCTTTTACAAAAACAAAATAAAATCCATTTTTGCCTTTGTCAATGTTTCCAACACCCCGTCAAGCTCCTCCATTTTGCTCACTCACAACTCACCTCTCACCCTTTTCTGTCACACCCTCTTATGTCACTCATAATGGCCTTTCCTCCCACCAAAATAAATCCAAACCATCTCGTAGCTTCATGCCATCGCGTTCCTTTCTAGTAAATGCCAAGTTTGATCATTTTCGTATATTTGTTGTTATCTTCAGCAATGGTGAGTTTTTTTTCCGCATTTAGATTCAACGAAAACAAAAATTCATTAGGTTGTAGGACATAGTAGATTCCTGGTAGGACACGTATAAGTATTTAATTAATTACATAATATTTAAATTATGTTTTAGTGATATTATTGATGATCTTACCGAGTTTTATGTTAAATGTTGATTGTTTGTAGGATTTGCATTATAGATTCAAGTTGGACTACATTTATTTTTGATGAAGTTAATATGTGAAGCATGAAATAACAAATATTACATCATAAGGGAGGATTGAATAATGTGTTAAATAAAACTTAAAACTTTTTGCAAAGAATTTGATTTTTGCAACTACATTTGTTGAAACAATGGACTCAATGTATATCGTCTAATGAATATAAAAACAATTTGTTTAAGATAAAATGTGGACGGTCATCCAATGCTAATAAAAACACAGTGTATAAAAAACAACACAAAAGAATACTAATCAAATAGCTTTGGAGATAAGTAAAAATACTTAAGTTTATATTGCTTCACTCAAACCGTGTTAAATTCTCCTTTACAAACCAATAAAGGATTCCACTAATTAAAACTTGATTATAACAATTATTTTGTTCTGTCACTCCTGATTATGATAGTATTTTCTAGGTCACTTCTAACACACCCCTTAGACTCTCATTGAATCTAAAAACATTCAAGTATTGTTTGACACCAAGTCACTTCTGGCTTTCACTAACAACAAATGTTTGAATGAATCTCATATTCAAATCACTCAATAAAGTGAATAAACACTTAAACTCGAATACAATGAAATAATTTGCTTAGTAAGGAATGATCAACTTAAGCACGGGAAAGTATTCTCCAATAACTTGTCAAGAATATCACTTCAGAATCTCTTACTTGTTTTTCTCTTAGTTCTCATGTGTTGAGTAGCAAAGCTTGAGTCGCCTTTTTTAGACTGCAATGAAATGATATGTTATGGGATTAATACTTGACTTAATATGACTCTTGCCTCACAGCTGGAGGCATTGCCATGTGTCACACTTTTATGGAGAGAGAATGAATAATAGGATAGTCAACAATATGTATTTCTTCCTTTATCGTGCTAATGATTTGAAAGAATATTATTTCATATTTATTCTATTCTCTTTTATTTTGTCTTTCCTTATTTCAAATTCAAATATTAACTATTCAAAATAGGAGAGGCAAAATGAAAATTAAACAAAAAGTTACAAATGAACTAAATACTAATATTTCACAAAATTGAGGATAAAATAAACAAACAAATAAATAGCTTATGTCTTTGAAGTTATAGCAAACATATTATTTGTTATTAGTATTTACGAAAAGATCTAATATATAAACTATTTTATTTAAATTAAAACAATTTCTGTCAAAATTTACTTGAGATTTTGACTTTTTTACAAAAGTAAGTAAAAATAAAAAATTATTTGCCCTTTAAAAATTATTTTAAAAACTTTTCAACTAGTAAAAAAATTAAAATGAACCAAAATATCTTATCAACACACTCTAAGTTATTTACCCTTTAATTTTTTATTATTATTCGAGATATTAAATAATATCTCCACTTTCAAATAATATATCGCATTAAAGATCATAGCGGTTTTAATAGTTTCAGCTCTAGGTAAACTTCTATTTGCTAGACAAAAAAAAATAATCAAAATTGCTCTATGATGCCCAAACTGCAACATAGTTTAAACCTTCTAAACTGAGTCCAAAGGGCTTGTTTATAGGCACAATGGTTTCTTCATTCAGTATACACAGCTTACCATTCTTCCCATGAGTAATTTGCTGAAGTACTTGTTCTGTATACACTTTTTCCTGTAGGTCACTGTAAGAAAAGGCATTTTGACATGCAATTGATGCAAACACCAATAAAGGCTAGCTGTAACATAAATAATTGAATTGAAACAAGTTAGCAACTGAAGCAAATCAGCACAACCCTTAGCAATTAGATAGGCTAATTATAACCGACCACATAATCATGAGGGTTGATCCTCATAATGTAAAACCATCTAAGGTTGGCTCATTGGTTGGAGAAGGGTGAAGGGAGAAGGGAGGGGAAAAGGTTGTGGATTTGAATCCTCCTAATTGACATTTCTAACAAAACTAACAAACTAACAGCTGCGAATGAAAAATAAAGTAAAAAACCAAACGCCTTTACTAGAGGATAGATAAAGAATATCCTGAGTTTGATAAGGTTCTTGAGCATGCATTTTATCCAACAAAATCATATACCATCCTTCATGAAACAATGCCTGAGTGAATCAAGAGAAGCTATAAAGTACTTAAAAAAAATTGATATTAGAAGACGAGGAACATTATTGTGGGACAGATAATGAATAAGAGCTTGAACTCTCCCTCTTGCATGAAGATTCAGCAGTGGAGGACACGTCTTGATCAATGCTTGACACCCCGGTATCCTTGCTAAGATTTCGCGAATTATTCTGCTTCTGCTCGACCTCTGCCGTACATTTTAATCTCTTTCTATTAGGAGGATCAATCTGGGGATTATCAAGTGTTGGCACCTTCTGATCATTAGATGAAGAAGTGGCGTGCGAAACCTTGTCCTTCAAGAAAACTTTTGGAATGGACAAACTTTCACTCTCATCAACAACTTCATGTCTCTCTTCTGAGCCAGATCCTTTCGAAGCTGCCTCATTTTCCCACATCTTGAATATTGCTTCAGTCAATTGTTCCCTTGCCTGATCTATGTCAATGATTGGTTTCGGATAGTTTTGACCCAACTCAACTCCTGATGCTCTAAGCACAGTAAGGGGTGCATTCCAAGGGTGATGAATCCACTCAGCTGGCATTCTTGCCAACTCAGGCAACCATTGGCGTACATACTCACCTTCTGGATCGAATTTAGCCCCATGAACCTGTTCCCAAAGTGAGACAAAAATAGAGAAGTCTGAGTACTGTCTCTAATGTGTCAGAATCTTCTTATGCTTTGAGTGAGTAGTATTTATTCCTCATTATATACAACTTAACCAAAAGAGGATTTTGTTAGTTATCTTAATTTTAATATATAACCATTATTGTCCTTCACCTAACAGCTTAAGATTTCGGATAGTTGGTTCATGATTTGGTATATAATTATAATTTATAACAGTAGAATTTGAACATAAAAATTGACTATGTCAAGAAAAAATCAGATAGTCACATAAAAAAATCAAAGGTAAATATGAACGGATAAATTTCTCTAGATATCAAATTCATTTAAAAAAAAACTCTGAAATAAAAATCTATAATATTTTTACTGCCACAAGAACAACATAAATCTAGGAAGAAATTTGTGCTGCAATTTTATATAGATTATGTTGGTCACACAAACTTCAAATGAATAGAAATTAAAATATGAATGTCAGATACTTACATCCTACTGTCACAAAGAAAATAGTAAAACTTTTGAGTCAAGAAAATACGACATACCGCAGGATCGTCCAAGCGCTGAAGCTTGTGGCCATCAGGCAAGCACCCTGAGATGTATTGCCAGCCCAAGATATCACTTTCAAGGTCTGCATCCAAAAGTGTGTCCCAGAAATATTTCATTCCCCATCTCCATGGTATGAGCAACATTTTCACAGCGAAACTAGAAACTATGACTCTTATTTTGTTGTGTATCCATCCTGTTGCCCATAGTTCTCTCATTCCTGCATCAACCAAAGGATAGCCAGTCCTACCTTGTCTCCAAGCCCTAAAGTTGTCAGGATCAGTCTTCCAAGGGAAAAATGCCAAGTTCCCAAGCAGTGGCTTCTCTATGGTGAATGGGAAATTGAAACAAAGATAGCGCGAGTACTCTCTAAGTCCAATGACCCTGAGAAAAACAGTTGCACTCTCTTCACCAGCACTGTTTTCTTCATTTGCCCATAATATCTGCTTGCTACGCACCAACTGAAAAACTTTCCTCACACTCAGTTCTCCAAAATGAATGTATGGTGACAAGAGTGAAGTGGAGTCTCCACCAACCTTTAACCTGTTTTTGGAGTAGTGAAGTAGGTGGTGTTCAACAAATTCGGTTAAAGCCTTGTCAGTCTTGTTCCAACCTGGATACCATGCTCTTCCTAATAATGCATTGCTCGATTTTTCTGATTCATCCTCAAGACCTAGTTGTTCAATTGAACATTTCCCAACTTTTCCTGTAATCAACAGAAAAAGATAGAGAAACAAAATCTCTTCTTAGTGTTTCGTGTGTAGAAATATATGTCAATTTGTGGATAGGATGGTATAATAACAGAATAACATCATCACATAGCTGGTTGTTGCCACAAGAAGATATTATACATATGCTCAAATTCTCATTGGTTTTGATATATCTCGACTCCAGTAAATACCTGATATCAATTATCATATTATCAAGAAACAATCAAATCATAGTAGCGTGAATATAGTCGTACCTTCAGCTAGAATTAATTGACAAGGAGGAATAAGTGAAAAAGCTTTCATTTGCATATGCAAGCATCTGTTCCAAAAGGGATCAAAGGTTGTAAAAGCATATCCGGTCTCGTCATATATACTCCACGGCTCAAACAACAAATCCCCATTGTAGCTTTTAACACTTATGCCAAGTTCCACTAGCTTTTCTTTGATGTTGTGATCACGAACAAGCGAAACCGGATCTGGGAAAAGAAATAGTGATCAAATATCTGGCATTGAATTGAGAAGAGATAGATCAGAAATTATTCTCGCTGTGAAGCATTTTTAGCAATATTTGCAGCATCATACGAGGTGTCAACCAAATGATTTTCTATTCACTTATTCAGTATTCAAGATAGATTGCATGGTTTCTAGTTTTGTGAAACAAGGAAGACAGAAATCAAGAAGGACATTGTTTGCCTACATGAAGAAAAACAATGTTTGCCTACATAAAATGCCTGATGGCAGTAGATGATATTCATGTGGTTTTGACAAGATGGTGTCATGTTGTAAAATTGCAGACTGCTTTTGTCAAATCAAATGTGTAATCAGATAATTCTCCACTTCAACCATATAGTACAAACTTTATAGAAAAACATGGTTTTGTTTTAACTTTAGCAACTTAAATAGTTTTGTGTTAGTTTTGTGTTCTTCTGCAGGCTTATCCAAACATCATCTGTTTAAGTCCTAAGCATGTAATGCCAGGTTTCCACCCTGTTGATGTACACTACAATTCGAATTCCACACCAAAACTCACTATGAATAAACAAAAACAATATAATTATTTAATGAGGATGAAGCTTGGCATAGCCGTATGGTTGGCTTTTAGACAAGGAAATAATCCCTCTGGTTGCATATAATATAACAAGACCCCACGGTGATGGGAGCCTAGTGCACTAGGCAATCCTTTAATACATATATATATAGAAGACAAAGCAAACAATTAAAAAATATCCCACTTTGTCGTTAAGTTCTAAGCTCAATATAATTTTTTCATAGAAACCTACTTGCTTTCTCAACTTTTGAAGTTTCAAATTTTTTACCAGCACCAAAATAAATTATAGTATGAAGCAATACAAATATGGCTAGAAACTTTAACAAAGAAAGTTAATTCCATAAAAAGCTATCTTATTGGACAAAAACCCTTACCATAGAGATGGTTAAACACTACTTTTGTTGCTTGAATTGCATTTACACATTCCGTAAGAGCCTCAAGAGTACTATCAGTTTTGATAAACACTAGTTCAGCTCCAAGTGATTTCAGTGACTTATTCAAGTGTGCTAGAGACTGCTTCAGCCACCACCTCGACACTCGACCCGGATAAAATTGCCCTTCCTCTTTGGGACACCAAATATAGACAGGGAAGACAGAACCATCCTTGGCGGCAGCAGCAGCAGCTAATGCAGGATTGTCCTCGATTCTAAGGTCCCTCCTAAACCAAACTATAGTCTTGTTCATACCCATATAGAATTCTTCAGATTCCTCATGCCATAGCCAAAGCCTTAACCCCCATCAAACTATAAGTACTTCTCCTTAAGTTTCCTTTTTTACACACAAACAAACACAGTATTCACCTTCAAAACTATATAGTTTTCTTATTGAATTGAATATTCTTACCAACACAACACAAAGCAGCTGAAGTCCCTGGCACTGACTATAAAACCTTGGATCTGGAATTTTGTCAATATAACAAAGTTATTTATAGCCTCAAATCACTGTCAAAAAGGACTTTACTCCTTAGATATCAGACCAACAGGTAGATTATCTTATCTGAATCTCCAATTCCACTTATTTGCCTCTTTGTTTTCTTTATGCCATGCAACCTAAATCCAACTCAGATAAACATTTCCCCACAGGTCTCACACCCATCACTCTAAACTCTAAACCCCACCAAGGTACCAATAGTAAAAACATGCAAATGGGAAATCTCCAATTATTAACCAAAAGTGACTAAAGATCAATAAAAAGGTTCTGCAGCATAGCACGGTTCATCTCAAAAACATAAACAACAACACAAAGAAGACTATATACATACATACATACATATATATATATATATATATATATATATATATATATTGACAAAGAACTACAGCTTGAACAAATCCTTAGAGACAAAGAAAGATGACTAACTGATAGAAACTCTTCAATTCAAGCCACAAACCCACTTCAAATTATATTAGAGAAGGTATCGAATACCCATGAGCTAGATGTTCAATGTTATTAACCAACACATCTTGAAGTTTAGCTAGAGAAGAGTCAAGCAAAGAACAAATCAAATTGAACATAGTGTAAATTACTAAATTAGGCTTAGCTAGTAATGTAGACTTTAATGTAGTTGGCATTAAAGTCAGAAGTTATTGAATCGTGAAATTGTCTTTTCCCGGGAAATGTATGGTGAGGATCCCACCAAAGTCTAAAGTATGTGGATCACGTGTGGGACATCACACCGAAGGAAACTGGGGATAATGGGTACGGACATATCACACATGTAATTTCCTACGTTGACTGAGGTAAAAGAATAGAAAAAATACTTGGTGAATATCCTATAAAATGCTATTTAATAGCTGGAGAAAAAAAAATTAATTATTCATTTAATACATTAATGGAATCCAACTTATTTGATTAAGATATCTGAGTTTTTATAAACTTTTAGTACCTCTGTTTACTTACTGCATATAAAAAAAATTGGTTGGTACCTATATTTTTTTAGTATCTATACTTAAAAATTTCCTTTAAGTTCTTATCCATACCATGTTTTTTTAACTTTACATATAGGAGTAAATGACTAGTTAAACAAATGTTGTTTGTCTGAATAGAATTGGATTTAAAGTTGACTTTGACTCATAGCAGAAAAAAAATGTAATTTGTGACAAAATGAGAAAATTTCAGGTGGTTAGTTAAATTTTTTAGTAAAGATTAATTATCAATAAAACTAAACATCTGATTAAAAAATAATATAAGTGATATGACATAGTATGAAAAATATATTCCATATGTCCTATTATAATTATCATCTTATATTATTTTATAGAAAAATTAATAAATTAATAAAAAAATAAAAAATTTTAAAAAATTAATTACTTTATCGTCATTAATTCATTTTTAATTTATACATTTCATATCATCAATACTATGAGGGATATAAATAAAATAATAATAATTAAAGTAACATTCAAAAGCTAAAGTTGTAATTATTTTGGAACAATTTTTTTATTCAAAAGATTATTATGGAATTGAGGAAGTAAATAATATATAGTAAATAAAATAATAATATCAATTGATGAAGTGTTTGATATATATATATGCGGAGCTTGAGTAAATACTTTAAGAGGATGAAAATGGTCAAATAATATATACTTAAAATTAATTTGAACTCACATAACATTTGCCATTCAATTACATGTTACGTTATACGTGGATATGTCATATGCAGTTAAAGATAGATAGAGGAGTGCAAATAAAATCTTGCTTGAAAATTTATATAAAAATATTAAATTAAGTGAACTTATGGAGTTACGGTTAGCTTGGGCTAATGTAATCAAACATTACATACATATTAATACATTAACAAAAAAATTCGGGAGCATCCTTGTATGAAAACTAAATGTATATACATTAACCTGAATTTGTTTAATATATATATATATAGAGGATGGAACAAATTATACCAACAATGTAATTTAAATAATTATTTCATTATTTAATAATTTCATATAAAATATAATTTTTATGAATCTAACTATTGAATTATATTTACATATTTCAATATTATTTATATCAAATTTTGTTAAAATTGAACATCAATAACTAGTAAAAACAAATCCAAGAATATATCAAAGAGGGGTCAAATTTTTTTGTTACATAATTATTTAAATATATAGGTTCTGATAAATAACTATTTGATAAATAATAAACTTAAAAAATATTTATTATTAATTTATGGATAAAATTAGAGATATAATCTATTACTAGAAAATTTTTAAGCAAATATTAACTTAAAAACATATTTTTCTTATATGCTTTCCTTCATTAATATTTTTGAATGTTAAATTTTCTTTTTTTATATATATACACAAAAAATCTTAGGAAAATAACTGAAAATTTTATATTACCTACCAACTACATCACTACTTTCCAGCAATGAAGCATGATATTGATGGCGCTGTCTCAAAAATATGGCAAGCATTCGCTGTTTACGGTAAGTGCTGTCCCTCTTAATAAAATAGTATATATAGTAAAATGACACGAAAACTTCGACAAGTTTCTAAAATATAAAGTTTATACATCAATGTTCCCATTTGCTTCTGCTGTTAAATTTTTATTAACTGTTTTGAACTACACTGTACTCTTTTGAATACTCGCGATTAGTAATTACAACAATTTGTAATAGTCAAACACTTCAAGATATTTCGATTTATGTATTTATTTATTTTCTATTATCACAAATATATAATTTTTTTCATTTTTTTGGGTTCTAGTTCAACGCAAAAAAATTATTTAAATATTATTTAGACATTAATGTACACCTTTTATTGTCTTTGTCAATTGAATCAAATCTACAAAGCAAAAAACTAAAAACAAAAAAAAAGTTATTAACACGTGCATTCACCACACATAATTAGAACTCAAGTTAGGCGCGTCTTGGAGCCCAATAGCCCAATCCAAGAACCATCTAAAATCCAAAAAATTGCTTGGCTTTTGCTATTTCTACATCTTTATTACTAATACACTCTTCTTTTCATTTTTTATCAAAAATATCATAGGAAATGCAGTCTCCTTTGCACACACCCATAGGTCTTCAGCAATTGCTTTTGTCCACATTTCATAATTGCATCAGTTGCACAGCCGCAAGAATCTCTCAATTCAACAGTATCATGATTTCTTGTGCATATCATATTATCATTCATCACTAATCCTCTCACAAAGGTAAGGAAACTTTTTAACCCTCTCTTTGGTTCATAGTGAAAGGCACAACCCTATTAAAGGAGGAAAAATAGAAAAGTAATTCCATATTTGCAATTTGGAGAAAAAAACAACAAATGTTGTGTTTTGTATCTCTTTCAACATTGCGTGAAAAGTAACAAGTTTCATTATCATGAACCAATTCACCTGGAAAAGAAGAAAAAACACTAATTATTCATGCACTTGTAAAGCACATGGGAGAAGGGCGAACAAACTTTACATAAAACAGTAATATTATTTAAACTACAAGGTCATTTTTTATATTACATGGGATAAAACTTTGCAGTAAAGTTATTTACATTAAAAATTTAAAAATTTATGTTTATGTTTATGTTAATTATTTATTTATTTGTGTCTTAAAATAAAAAATATTATTAACAATAAAAGTTGTACCTTTTTTTCGTTTTATATTTTTCTTTCCAACACTTTACTCCCAAATATATCTCCTAAATCTTTAAGGGCCCGTTTTGGTGGTTTTTAGTTGTAAGTTTTAAAAAAAATTAAAAACAACACCTAGATTCTAGTTTTAAAATTTAGTTTTATTTTTTTTCCTTTTTTAATTTTGTTTAAAAAATAAACCAATTGTAAAAGTCTCTTATTCAATTAAAATTAGTTTAAGGATATTTTGTATGATAATGATAACAACTAGATAAGAGGGACATGTCAATAATATTTGATGCGAATAAAAGTGATATTACAATAGTCTGGTACAGATGATGGTGACAGTACAAGTATCGATGATGATACCTAATGGTGATGATAATGAGGAGATAAATATTACATTTAACAAAAATCATTAAAAGTTCTAACTATTTTAATAGTGAGTTAAAAATTATTTCAGTTCCATTTTTATAAAATATATTTTGTTTTAAAAATTATATTTAAAAACTAGTCATCACCTCAAACAATCTTGGATTAATATCTTAGCCTGTTCCCTGGTTTAGCTTGTTCCCTGGTTTTGCTATTGGCATCCAGATTTTCCCTGTTCAACCTTGTAATTTCGGCTGCATTATTTGAAATTTAGAGTACATTATAAGCAAGTTAACATTTAAAGGCAGGGTGGGGCAGAAGCAGTTTGTTTTCTTATTGCATATTACAGCATCACAAGAAGAATATAGCAATTGGCATATATTTGTTGAAAAGACTGGGCCACACCGCCAACGAAGAAGTTGACCGTGACACGGACAGTCACAATTAATAGAGCAATAATATTCAATTGGAAAATATAAAATAGGTGATGGATACAACTTTGGCTTCATCGTGTCATCATTCTCTGACCTAAGTCACTCACTCTTGCATGTCGACAAGAAAATTTACATGCATGCACATAAAAAAGGGACAAATCAAATACATGCACGTCCAAAATGACAAACAATAGCACACCAAAGTCTTTCACGGCTACAAGACCTTGTATTATTATTTTTTTAATAGACAATAAAGTGCGATGTTTTAGTTTAGATTTTTAAAATGTCATAGGGATATTAAAATTTCATTCATCTTTCTAGAATTTGTGTTTATAATTAATAATCAAAATGCTAAATAAAGAATATTGTTCTTTAAAAAATTAGTTTATAGTGCAAAAGAAAAAAGAGAGAGGATTGAATCAATTTTTGTCCATAATAGTTAAAACCTCTTTCATTAAATAAAAAAAATAAAAAACTATTCTTTGAAACAATTAATCGTTTCTCGTTAGGTTTTATTATTTTGGATGTTCGTGTATGTCGGGGCGCTCACACAAATATTTTATTTTATTTGAAAACAAATTAATTACTTTTTGAAAAATATTTCATTACAAAAATAAATGTTACCACGTGCGTCTTTTTTTTTCTTTTTTAATTTTTCTGCTTGAGAATTTTTACTTTGCCAACAATAATAAAACCTGAAGCTATATATAATATAACTATTACCGGACAAGGCACATAAGTATATTTTACATGTTAAATAATTAATTTAAATGTATTTTACTCAATCTCTAATTTTTAGTCCTCTATTTAAAATTGAGATATTTTAACTTCCTATTTTAAAAAGTTTATAATTTTAGTCTCTTATTTCAAAATACAAACATTTAATTCTCATATTTTAAAAAATTCATAATTTTAGTCCTCGTATTTTAGAAAATTCAAAATTTTGGTTTAATATTTAGTTTTACTACATTTTATTTCTTACTTTATAATTAATTAAATCATTTCTTGATGATAATTTAAATGTATATGTTAGTTTATGGTTCAATTGGACCAAAAAAAAAAAAATTTAGGCAAAATTGATAATTTGATCAAAATTATAAATTTTCTAAAATAGAAAGATTAAATGTCTCTATTTTAAAATGGAAATACTAAAATCATAAATTTTTTAAAATAAGTAAACCAAATATCTTAATTTTAAAAATAAAAAAAATCAAAATTACGGATCAAACAAAATAAGAGAATCATAATTGCATTTAAGCCAAAATATAATAAGCCTTTTTTATAATCAATATTTGTGCTTATAATTAATAATCAATATGCTAAATATAAATATCATAGGGATATTGACAAATTTAACATAGGGATAATAAAATGTCATTCATCTTTCTAAAACCTGTTAGTATGAGACTCTTTCCAAGGAAAATAATGTCATTCTAAATGTTTCATATTGAAACATATATTGAGCAAATGGACACGTTTAATTGTGAATAAAATTTAAGGCAAAAACCATTTCTAACATTTTGAAAATTAAAATTAAAATTAAAATTATATTTAAATGCAAATAGAATATACCGTAACAGTCCACTCTAATTTATAAATTAAAAATTCAAAAAATCCACAATCTAAACTATTTAACTATTTTTTTATAATAAAAAAAACTGAATCTAAGCTTTTTATTGAATAAGTTAAGATTATATCAAATCTTAAATAAGTTAGACCGTAGGCCTTATCTACCACATTTCTACTCTTAATTATGACGAAATCTAATTAGGAAAAGGTTAGACCAATTATTGCCATCAAAAAGGCAGATTTGATTACTCGAATCTCTCATCTCCTAATCACTAGTTAATTAATGTATTTTTACTGTTACTATATAGAGAGAGAAACTAAAAAAATCAAGTTATTTCAAAAGTAACTCTAAAAAAATTATTTGTCATCATTATCATTCATTTTTTTTAAATACAATAATTTTAAAGAGTAACATATGTTAATTTTTAGTTTCAAGAAAATAAATCACAAGAATATAGAACAATTCTGAGTTATTTTTGGAGTAACATGATCAATTGTATAAATAGTGACTCGATCTAATGAGAATTATACTTGTTTATATGTGAAAACATAATAATAAATAATAATAATCATTAGAATAAGATTAAAAATATTAAATGTTGAGATTAAAACTCGATTATAAACACATATTATTATATCACCAATGTTGTGGTCACTACTACATCATTGCTCATCACCTAGTGTGGTCCTTATTACCAGCACTTTTAATGTTATCGTCATCACTGTCATCATTGTTATTGTCACCATTTTATAGTGACGACGATAGGAATAACGATTAAAGGTGACAACAATGGTGAGACAATAGTAGTAGTGATTAATAAAAATAAAAATAATGATGATAATAATGAGCAGCAGATTGTGATAATAGTGATAGAAATTATGTTGGTAACGACAAGATTATAACCTCCTAAGATGAGTTAATAATTGAATTTTAATCTCCACAATTTATTGTTTTAAATCTTGATATTTATGACTACATAGTGACCTTGGACAATTGCGCCTATTAAGATTTTAATCTTTTTTTTCAATATTTTATATATATATTATAATTCAATAATAGTCCTTTATATGTCTAATATGTTATAAAGGGATTTGTAAATATGCATCTTATGCTTTTTTAAGTTGAAGTAAGTTAGTAAGTTATATGGTAGATAAATTTTAAGATAATTTATAATTTTAACTTGTTAACGTGTTCTAACAAAAAATAAATAAGTGTATATTAGTGAATCCCATAAGCTAGGTTGAGATGGTTGAGGGGACAATTATAAAAATTTAAGTTTAGTATAAACACATTAAATTTCAAAGAAAAAATTCATAACTTCATAAAAAGAATATAAAAGAAAATATATTTAAATAGAACACAAACTAAACCTTTTTTTGGAATAAAAAAACTAAACACTTTTTAACTCAAGATCACAAATGTCAAAAGTCTATTTCACATGTTGCCAAAAACCTTCGTGAATTTATAATAAAAATTGACATGTATGTTAACTTTTTTTTTAATAAAAAAGTCCTATTATTTATGATCTAAAAATCTATTAAATTATAATAAATAATTTTACTTACCAAATTATGTTTTACAATAATATTATTAGTAGTAAAAAAATTGAAAAAAAAAATAATTTTTAGATAGTTGAAAAATAGAAATATCTTATCGTAACAAAGACTAATGTTTTGAAAATATTAAATTCTAACCAACCACCAATACAATTCGATATCCAGTTTTCTTTCTCAACATTTACACAACAATGAATTAGGATTTGTGCACTTGAGATTAGAGGCGTGGTGGAGCATCACAAACAATTGCTAGAAAATCGAAAACAAAACGAGAAAACAAAGAGAATGCGAGAAGAATAGTGATAGGAGAAACAATAATTGTTGGTGTATAATTTTTTTATCGATAAATGTTAATTATGAATATTATTATTTTTTGTTAGTAAGAAAATTCAAATCTTTAATATCTCTTTCATTTCTTCCTTTCCTTTACCACGAGACGAATCTTATATTTTCTTTGTTAGTGTGTCTTAATGTTCAAGTTCTCAATATCATATAAAATATTCTTAAGTTTATCTGTCCGTTGAATAATCAATATGAAAGAAAGACTAACAATACTCAAATGACATTTCATTTATGTATTTTAAAATAGCAATAAAATATTATAAAAGGAAAGTACTCTTAAATAGAAAAATAAATAGTATTCAATTAATTCATCTAAAAAAAGAAAAAATTATTATTTCCACAATAAAAACTATAAAAAGAATAAAATTTTTAATAAAAGATAAACAATACTCAAATGTTATTATTTTTACAGTCAAACTCCAAATAAGAATACCAAACAAACTTAATTATTTAATATATATTAAAACAAATATAATTAAAAAAATTGGGAGGGGGAGGCCCTATACAAACAATTAGTTTCGTCTTGTCAAAAGAATTTGTTAATACATTCACTTATTTTTTTTTAGTTAAAATACGATTTTTAACAAAATTCCCCTTAGATTTTTTTGTTATAATATACTGCATTTTTTTATTGAAAAAATCATTACTGTTGTACTCATTAAAGACAATATAATTTAGTTTATTAAAGGATGTTGTTTTTGAGTTTTTATTTGTTTTTATGTTGATTTTTGGATTTTATCTTGTATGTTACAAGTTGTTCCATGAATTTGTCTTTGTTACTATTTTATATTTTCGTTACAAAATTGTCAAATTAATTGTTACATAACATGTATAATATTTAAGTAATAATATTTATTGGATATATCTTCAAATGTAATAAATAATGAAAGCAATAATTAGATCACATACAAAATAATAACTAGAAAACGTTAAGCAAAGATAATTAAATGGTCCATACTTCATGTTTGTTGTTCCATATTTTTATGAAAGAGTTTTCTTTGCTATGAATATCATAAAAAATTTAACGCAAAATCATATAGGGGATAAATAGTTAAGTTATTGTTTGGTTACAAATATACAAAGAGGAAAATTTGATGGTATTAAAAATAGAATAAAAATGATTCATTGTTTTCAAAATGTGAAAGTAGTAGGGAGTATGTGATATATTTTATACTTTTAATGATATATAGCACGTTATATTATTTACCCTGCAAATTTATACAAATGTATATATTGTCCTGCAAGTTAAAATTTTTAGATCAATTATATATAAAATATGAACAATTACTATACTAATTAAATTCATAGGCACAACGCAAATTAAAGAGTGCCGCAAGATAGCAGTGCACAATATTATATTCATACCTTTTTTATTATATATTTTTGCTCAAAGAAAGAAAGAAAAATATGTAAATTAACGGTTTTTTTTCTATATATAAATCATATAAAAAAATGACATTCATCTGAATTTGTATAGCCTAATTGTTCTTCCGATATAATAATATTATTTATTTCGGCTGCCTTGCCTTGGCTGCTGCAGTCTTCTTCTTTGGATAGATATGTCCTTGAGACAAAGATCGCGTCACGTTCAAAACTTGCATTACTTTTTATGTTCAAACAAAGTATATATAAACAAAATGTTCAAAATGTGCATTTTTATTAGAAACGAAGTTTTCAACGTGTAAGTAAAGAGTAATGCTTTATATATTTTTTCCCTATTAATTAATTGTTTGAGAGGAGCACTTCTCATGATTTGTGGTTTATATCATGCATGTATGCATGCATGCACCATGACAAACATATTTTATTGTGAGAATTTGACCAAACGAAATGATGCATAACATTAATATATACAATATGCATTAATAATCGATCTCTTTAGCGTTATAAGAACGATGCCTTGTATTTTGTTAAAAAAAATAACGGTGCCTCTGCTTGATTTTGATTGTGTACTTGTATAGTTTAATTTCAATGTTTCTTGTTATTAAAATATATTTTCTACTGTCTAAAGTTATTGACACAAATAGTTCTATATCTAGATCCCTTAATCGGGATACACTTAAGAAACAATAATTATTGAGTACCAAATACATATAAATAATTAATTTTCTTTTCTTTACCACTAACATATGTTCATTCAATGTATTAATGAATTTAATTTTTTCTCTCATATTCAAATTTTGTAAATAAATAATTAAGATATTAAATATATATTAATTAATATATTATTCTATTTATTTGTTCTTTTTGTGTACAATAATTGCATTGATGCTTCAATCTATGATCTCGTCCATTCTACCTCAATATTATATCACTAAGTCAATCTTCATGAATTTTCTATTTATTTTTTTAAAATATTATCAAATTAGAAAAGAAGAAAAAATGTCTAAAATCTCAACTCGAGAATGAAAAAGATAATAAAGTAGTGATATACATGTTC